>JAKOGI010002872.1:0-80330 GCA_029747015.1 Carnegiea gigantea
TATATATATATATATATATATATATATATATATATATATATATATATATATACATACAGAGAGAGAGAGACATGCGTATATATTTATTGTATCATGGTAGAAAGCCTAAAACAACCGTATGCATATTAGAAACTATCACACACATAGTTCAGCAAATCGAAGTAGGCATCAAATTTAAAGTTTATGCATACTAAGACTAAAAGGATCTCTTGTGCACAGTATCAAAATAGAAAATAACTTGCAACTGTTTCTTTGAATCAAAATCATTAGGTCCCAGCCACTTAAAAAATGGAGTGTTAGTTGTCTCCCTTCATTTGTCTATAAGGATATCTAGAATCTTCATGGCTTTGGTAATGTCTTAAACAGCATCACTTTCTCGCTCTGTATTTCAATCCTCAATTATTGCTCTCTCTTCCGATGCCTCCGCCTCTCTGTATTTTAATCCTCAATTTCTCTGTCTTCCACCGTGTCCCTCTCTCTTTATTTCGATCCACACTTTCTCTCTGTTCAACAGTCGACCTCTCTTTATATTTCAATCCTCACGTTCTCTCTCTTCCGCCATCGACTTCTAGCTTTCATCATCTTTTAGGTGGTGAAATTCATTGTGAGCATTAAAACTGTTTATGCCGAAAGCTACAATGATTTGTTGTAGTTCAATTTTCCCTCTGTTTGCACTAATTCTTCTTCACTGATCTTGCCTTTTTTAGGGATTTAGAGTCTCCGGCTATCTATGTGGGTCTAATCATTGATTTTGTGGTCAGATCTGTAGGGGTAAGGCTTCCTGAGTTGAAATTCTAGCAATTGGTTTGATTTTCTATCTCTTCTTGTGTTTGCATGAATCGGTTTTGATGTAAACATCCCGTGCCCTTTAATTTTGCTTTAATTACAAGTGGTGGGTTGAGTTCAGATTTGTGATTTGGGACTGTTTTTATTTTTTATGGGGATTTGGGGGTTGCTGGTGTTTTCCAGATTGTTATGATGGTTTCTTCTCTTACGATGCACTTGTTGAAGTCATTGCATATTGGGTAACGAAAGACAGAAGATAAGTAAGTGGTACCTTAAAATAAGTGATGGAAATTTGCGATTAGTATGTTGAACTTCATATCTGCAACAGGCAGAATAGCTGCTTTAGGATAGACATGAATTTTGTAATTCATAGCCCAAGATGGATTGAAATTAATACCTTCATATTTGTATGGCAATGACCTTGAAGGGTAGAAGATGTCGAGGCCGTCTGATTTGAGAATGGAGGCAGCCAAGAAGTATGAGTTGCTGAACTGTGTAGGTAAGACTCCAACAGTGCAAGAATGGGTGGTTTACACCTAATCTTCAGGTATGTGGGTGAGATTGGAAAATTATGTTAAGTTTTTTGGTGTTGAATTATATATTGGGCAATTTAAACTCATTTGTTTTTTTTTTTTTAAAGAATTATAAGGTGGTTGAGTGCCAATGGAAGACGTGAGCTACATTTTAGGGGAGTGGAGATGTTGGAATTTTTTTCCCCTGTAGTTGAGGATGGAGTGATTTTAGTATAATAATAACTACTCAAATGAGGTCAATTAAGCCTAATAGGGACGTGGGTAATGAGGATGTTAGTGGTGTATATTTTTGGCGGGATTGCACCAAATTTGAGGATTGTCTATTTTCTCAACAGCGAACATCTTACCCATTTTTACACTTATAGTATAAAGATTAGGATATACAATCATACAAGTATGTTCAATTAATATTAATATTATTGTATAAAAACTATCAAAAATTATGGAATGGAACAACACGCATTAAAATCCTGCAGTTCAAAGTTGTTCGTTTTTCATTGCAAATGTAGCCAAACCTGTCCTGTTAACTGAAACGGGCTTGGACGAAGTCTTACTAGGCCCATCACAGAAGGACACCAACCAATCCGTTTTTTATTTAACAAAAAAACTGCAAAATCATTCAAGTAGAAAAGAAAAAAGATAAGAGATCAACGGGAAGTCAAGAAAACGAAAATCTGACTTTAGAAGGTGGGCATTCACATGCTTCCATCTCATCATTCTTCTCACATGATCTCTACTCATCCCACTCTCTTGCATGAGCATGCTCCCCTCCCTTTTTCTCTCTCCTTTCATTGACAATTGCCAAGGGACAAAAACAAAATCACATTCTTATCATTTTCCTCAATCACCCTCTAAATAAAACCCCATTTTTCAGTTTTCCCAAATCATCTATCTCATTCTCCAAAGCAAATCAAGCATCAGATCCCTGCTTTCTGAACAAAATTCCTCATTCCCGAACCAAAAGGAAAACCTTAAATCTTCCAGAAACTATCCGGTTACGAAACTTCCCAAATTTTTTCTCTTTTTAATGGTTTAATTTGCTTGCCAGCATTATATTAGAGCTCTGCATTCTGTGGGTATTTTTAAAAAATGGAGGGATTAATGGAGGATGCGACGAAGATCAGGAAAAGGGGGTGTTCACCATCATCATCAACCACTTCATCTGTGATTCAAGGCTACAAATTTAAGCGAGCAATTTTGGTGGGCAAAAGAGGAGGGGGACTGGGATCTTCTACGCCAGTGCCCACCTGGAGAATGGTAGGCTCGCGCTCTCCGTCGTTGATTCTCCGGGCCGCGGCCGCCTCGCCGAGGTACCCACCAAGCCTCTCGGGCAGGTCGAGGTCCGGGCAGGGGCAGGGACAGCCCCCTGTTTCTGCCAGGAAACTGGGGGCGACCCTTTGGGAGCTAAATGAGCTACCCTCGCCGTCGCCATCGCCGAGGTTTCCGGTGACGGCGGCGGAGGAGAGAGTTGGGAGGAGAGAGAAATTGAAGAGGTCTGTGAATTCCAGCTATCTTCCTCATCACTTGTCTGATCCTTCTCATAGTCCAACTGCTTCTGAGGTGGGTCTAATTCTTGATTTTCTCCTTTTAATCTTTTGGGTTTTTTGGAACTTTTTAAGTTTGTTTGATTTTGAATTGAAATTCTGGTGATTTTAATTTGAGCTAGAACTTAGAAGTATCTTGGCAACTTTCAACTAGAATCCAAGTAGCTGAGCCCACTACAAGCTATCATGGTTTAAAGCTTGTTTTTGTTTTCTTTTGAGGCTTTGTCATTTTCGGTTGTGTGTTCAACTGAGTTTTCTTTGACTACTTTTTGGTATGTTCTGCCATGTCACTGCCATGTCACTTTGTGTACATTTACCTTCAAAAACTGCGGAATCTAAAGGCATTTTGCGTTTGGTGTATGGTGTAGTTAGCATTTTCATCATGTAATTTCTTTTCGCTGTTTGGGCTTTATAGAAAATGGAGAGATCTGGAACAGGTAGCCACAGGAGAAGAGAATCATCCATGTCAAGGAGGACAAAGGCTGACAATTATGATTCCCGCAGTAACGCGAGTTTTATGGAGGTGAGCTATCGACACTTGTTCTTTATTCACAGCACGTAGCTTATAAATTGATCTTCATTTATGAGCCAACTTTCATGGTCTTTTGGACTTACATTTGGTATCCAATTATCTATGTCCTCTTATCAACTATCTTTGCTACCTAGTAATGACAAGTGACCATCTTCATTAGTTGGGCACTTCATTTCACCGAAGTATTCATGTCATGCATTTAACATTTCGTGTTTAATATAGGCACCTAAAATTTCTTGTTAGATTAAACAACGCAACTATTGGATTTAGCCTTTCTACAGGCAGAAATGTCGGTAGAGGTAAGGCTGCCTACATCTGGATCTCCCCAGACCCCGCGCAAGCGGGACCCACACTGAGAGGTGGTGGTGTTGTTGTATTAAACAACGCAAACGTTTTCGAATGTGGGTGAGTTTGACACTTGGGCATGTACCTACGTGAGATTTCCATACATAAGTTTCATGTATGTTTCCTATCTTCAAGGTCCATAGTTGATTACTCAAGATTGTTAGCTATGTGCAATGAAAATTGCATGCATATTTATGGTAGAGTCAAGTGTCTAAATATGTTTGAAAACTGGCTTGAATTAGGAGTAAGAATGTGAACATTTTGAACTCCAAAAATCCAACAAGGTGCGGAATCCATAGTGTGCTATGTTGTTGTATGTATAAATGTAAATATGTTGCAATAGTCTGAGGCATCATTTGGTGCAACTTAAATTTCATGATGCAAAATTTAATCTGGAACTATAGCGTAAATAGAGCGGGCAAGCTGACATACATAAGTGACTCAACAATATAATGCAGATTGAGACTAGATCCAGATGTCAGACCCCTTCTGGATCCACAGTTGTTGGGGTTAAAACTCGTTTAAAGGATGTCAGCAATGCTCTGACCGCTTCCAAGGAGCTCCTAAAGATCATAAGCCGCGTGTGGAGCCCTGATGATCAACCTTCAACAAGTATGTCGCTCATATCTGCCTTACACTCAGAGCTTGAGAGGGCCCGCTTGCAGATCAACCTGCTAATCCAAGAAGAGCGATCTGATAACAAGGAGATCAGTCACCTCCTCAAGCGTTTTTCTGAAGAAAAGGCAGCTTGGAAAAGCAAGGAGCAAGAAGTGGTTGAGGTTGCAGTTGACACTATCACAGCGGAGCTTGAGGTGGAAAGAAAACTTAGGAAGCGATTTGAGGGCTTGAACAAGAAGCTTGGTAAAGAACTGGCTGAGACAAAGGCAGCTCTTCACAAGTCTATGAAGGAGCTCGAACATAAGAACAGAGCAAACGGAGGGGAAGAAGAAGACGAAGAAGAGGATTGCACCGATGACGGGGGAAACTCTGGCGAAAGTGATCTTCATTCCATAGATTTGAGAACACAAAATGAAGAGCTTCAATGGAGGAAATCCTTTGCTAATCAAGTTGCTAGGAGAAGTGCTATGCTAAGGAGTGTTTCAAATGTTCTTGAATGGGGTAACGGTTGGAACTTTGAAATTGATGAACAAGTTCCGAGGAGAAGTTATGGGAATGATATAATGCAGTATGCATCAGCCAAAGGTTCCAAGCTTGTGTCGGAAGAAGAGTTGGTTAGTCCATTCAGCCAACCAGGTCTGCCATGGCCATCCCAAGATCCATATGATGGAGCAGTGCAGGGACCGACAATATTGATGGGAGGGAGTGCAATGAGGGGAAGGGTCGAAGAAGGGATAGATGAGGGCTACCATAAAGTGAGGAGATCAAGAAGATAAGATATAGTTTAAAATTTTAAAGGGCGACCATCTTGTTACCCTGCGGTAGTTTTGATTAGGCAACGCCGCAATGGTGTGTCGATACGGTTTTAAACTTCTACTTTGCGCTTGCTGGTTGCCAATGTTTTGGTTTTACCTTTGGCCATCTTTTTGCCTGATAAAAGTCCTGGGTTTTTGTATGTATGCTTTTTAGCGTTTCTTCACACTTAAAGGTTGACTTCAAAACTGATGCATACCTGATTCAGTAGAACAACGTTTAATGAGACCTAATTTTTAACCGTCCATTTTGATCTGAATTAATCTGAATGTTCATTGTATTTTCGGGCCAAACTCATTTCGTGATCCTTAATCTGAATGTTGATTGTATTTTCGGGACTAGCTTATTTATTCTACAGTGATAATCAACAATCAACACACTTCAATTATAAAAGGGCATATCGCACATTTGAGCTTAAATCTCCGCTAGGGATAGAAAATTCCCGTTTACGTTCAGTGTTTTAGTTCAATATGTTCCTGAAAGGGAAGAAATTAGTACATTTATCAGTCCATACTGCCACACAACATTGGTACTATGTTTGCAACATCGCCGTTCTACCATATACATGGACCTATATATGCATATATGCTTACACACATTCAACTAAACCTCCATGCTTTTCCAAGTAAGAAATTGCAATAGCAGCATGAAAAGCAGCTCCAACAGGGAAAGCCTCCTCATCAACAAAGAAGTACGGCGAATGCAGGGGCTTATCTGACTTTAGGGTTTCGTTTTTGATACCAAGGACAAATATGGCAGCGGGTATTTTCTGAGAGTAGAAGCTGAAATCCTCAGATCCCATGGTCAAATGAAAGACCTCCACCTTGGATTTCCCAATCAGAGCCTCCGCAACCTGCTTGCCGTGCTCGTGTAGTGCCTCATCGTTCACCATCACTGGCCAAGGCATTGGTGTGTCCTCCATGAAGTCCACTTCTCCTTTGCACTGATGCACTGCCGCTTGCATCTTGATGATCTGCAATTATGCACAAGAGGTTTCTCACTCACTAGCAAAAACTTACGAATACCCACTTTCACCTGAGTAAGGCAGAACAATTTTGACCTGGATCCAAATTGATCCAACCTAAATAGACCCAATTTGAGAATTTCATGACTGATGTTGCATGAAATTGTAAAATATACTTATCTACTAACCAACGGCAGACCCAAACTTGAACACCAAATAATCAAACAAATTTCAGCAATGTCTGGTTTAGGTTCAATCAGTTCGGCGTTGGGTCAAGACTCCTTTTTCTGTTTGGGGTTTCTAGGGTTTTTAGGTTAGATGATTGAGCAGGGATCAATATTTTGTTGTCAAGGTTAGGCCTTGTTGGGCTTTATGGCCCAAAATCTCGAGTATCGGCACGGGGAGCCCATGCTGCACAGACACGGGCGTGCCAAGACGAAGAGCCGAAGACGAGAGGGACAGAAAAGTGGCACGGGGGCACCGTGCCATATGGCACGGTCGTGCCTCGGGTCTTCTCGCCGCCGCTTTCGGATGGCGGCTAGGGTTGCGCTTTGGTGGCGGTTTTTGGAAGGTGGTAGCTAGGGTTTTCAGGGGGAAACCCTGCCTCACAGACCCTATATAAAGGGGGTCTAGGGCCTTGTTTCAAAACACTTCAGTACTCCAATATAGAATACACATTGAGAGAGTGAGATTGTTTGTGAGAGAATACAATTGAGAGTATTGTAATTCTGCTCTTAATCACTGAAGTGATTGTGGTGTACTACTCTGCTCATAGTGAAATTCGTCGGTGTGCTGTCGCCGTCCGTGGTTTTTCCCACATTGGGTTTCCACGTAAAAATTCCCTGTGTCCTTTATTCTTGTTTTTCATTGTTGCGTTGTGTTCTTGGTTGAATTCTGTTGCATTGTCACATCCTATTATCCCCTTTATTTCCTAACAAGTGGTATCAGAGCGAGGTTGTAGGATGTCTTCAATCATGAAGGTGGACATACAGAAATTCGACGGGGAGATTAGCTTTAATCTCTGGAAGGTGCAGATGAGGGCGGTCCTCATCCAGCACGGGCTGTGGAAGGTCCTGCAGGGACCTCACGTCAAACCTACAGGCACAACGGATGAAAAGTGGGCTGAGGATCAGCAGAAAAGGCGTGGGAAGTTGACAGATGAGGAATGGGAGGAACTGGAGCTGAAGGCAGTTTCAGCCATACAACTATGTCTGGCACCTCACGTGCTCCGCGAGGTTCTTGATAAGGTAACTGCTGTTGACCTTTGGGCTAGGCTAGAAGAACTATATATGACAAAGAGTCTAGCCAATAAGATCAGGCTAAAAGAAAGGTTGTACACCTGTCGTATGGCTGAAGGTACGCCTGTCCAGAAACATCTGAATGATTTCAATTCAATTCTAGTTGATTTGGAAAGTCTGGATGTAAAAATTGATGATGAGGATAAAGCCATCTTGCTTGTTGTCTCACTACCCCCTTCATATAAACACTTTAAAGAAATCATGCTGTATAGTAACACGGATACTATATCGTTTGAAGATGTCAAGGCTAACCTTCTTTCAAAAGAAAAGTTTGACCATGACATTCATGCTGACCAGGGTGAAGGGCTGGCTGTTAGGGGTAGGACAACTGAGAAGAAGGGAAATGGTAATAGGAAGAGCCGTTCTAAATCAAGAAATCTTCATGCTAATAAAACCTGCCACTTTTGCAAAAAATTGGGTCACATAAAGGCTAATTGTTGGAAGCTAAAGAACAAGAATGAGGAAACGGGTAAAACTGCTACTGCTGACTATGTGGTAGAGTCTGAGTCAGATGGGGATGTTCTGCTTGCTACTTCTTTAGCTACCACCTCTGGAAAAGGGGTGGATAACAATTGGGTCTTGGATTCTGGTTGCACATTCCACATGTGTCCTCATAGGTACTGGTTCGTTACTTATGAGTCTGTGGATTCTGGGGTGGTACTTATGGGCAATGATAGTGAATGCAAGGTTGTAGGGATAGGTACAGTCCAGATCAGAACCCATGATGGCACTATTAGAACATTGTCTAAAGTGCGTCATATTCCTGATATGACTCGTTGCTTGATTTCCTTGGGAACTCTTGAGTCTAATGGTTGCAGAATCGTCATGGAGAATGGAGCTCTAAAGGTGGCTAAAGGAGCCATGGTGATGATGAAGGGACTGAGGCAGGGCAGTCTCTACATCCTGCAGGGAGCCACAGTTACAGGAACAGCTGCTGTAGGTACAGCAGATGAGACGATGTTATGGCACATGAGGCTGGGCCATATGAGTGAGAAAGGGATGACCATTCTGGGTAAGAAAGGTTGTCTTGGTAACGCTAGTACGGGTAAGTTGGATTTTTGTGATCACTGCGTATTTGGGAAACAGAAAAGGGTAAGTTTCTCAAAGGCTAGTCACCGTACTCAGGGGGTCCTGGACTACATACATTCTGATTTGTGGGGTCCCTCTAAGGTACCTTCGATGGGAGGTAAGCGTTACATGTTAACATTTGTTGATGATTTCTCACGAAAAGTTTGGGTGTATTTCTTGAGACAGAAAAACGAGACATTCTCAATGTTCAAGAAATTCAAGGCTCTGGTTGAGAACCAGACTGGCAAAAGGATCAAGAAACTCAGGACTGATAATGGCCTGGAGTTTGTTGAATCTGAGTTTGAAGAGTTCTGCACAGCAAACGGCATAGCCAGGCATAAAACCTTGGTCGGGAAACCACAACAGAATGGGGTCGCAGAACGAATTAACAGGACGCTGTTAGAGAAAGCACGGTGTTTGCTTTCAACTGCTGGGCTTTGGGATCGCAAAGCGTTTTGGGCTGAGGCCATTTCTACGGCCTGCTACCTGGTGAATCGATCACCACACTCCTCCATCGAGTTTCAGATTCCAGAAGAAGTATGGTCAGGTAATCCTGTTGACTACTCTAATCTCAGGGTATTTGGGTGTCCTGTGTATGCTCATGTAAATGAGGGAAAACTAGCACCTAGAGCAGTTAAATGTATGTTTTTGGGGTATGCTAGTGAATCTAAGGGATATCGTATGTGGTGCCCTGATTCTAAGAAAGTAATACAAAGTAGGGATGTTACTTTCAATGAGTCTGATATATTATCTTCTAGAAAGAATGCTGCTGTTCCTTCTACTGATGCAGGAACTCAGCAAGACACCAACATGGAGGTGGAGCTGGAGACTGCTGCAGCTCAAGGTGGAGCTATGAGGGAAGTCCAGGTCACTGAGCCTGGGGCTATCAGCACTAATCAACCTCAGGAGGAGGTTGAGCACTCTATAGCACGTGATCGTCCTCGCAGGGAGATCAGGAGACCGGCCCGGTACAACGATGATGAAGGGCTGATAGCATTTGCACTTTCTGTTGCAGAGGAAGTGTCTGAAGGAACTGAGCCTTCAAATTATACTGAAGCCATCACCTGCCCAAGTTCACCCAACTGGATTCAGGCTATGCAAGAAGAAATGGAAAGTCTGCAGAAAAACGGGACTTAGGAGTTATGTAACCTGCCTAAAGGCCGACGGGCCTTAACTGCCAAATGGATATACAAGAAGAAGGAGGGCATTCCTGGGGTAGAGGATGCAAGGTGGAAAGCAAGGTTGGTTGTTCGTGGTTGCAACCAACGGGAAGGTATAGACTACAATGAGGTTTTCTCTCCTGTAGTCAGACACACCTCTATCCGATTATTGTTATCTATTGTGACATTGTTTAACTTGGAGTTGGAGCAGCTTGATGTAAAAACAGCCTTCCTGCATGGTGAGCTGGAAGAGGAGATATATATGAAGCAACCTGAAGGGTTTGCTGTTCCTGATAAGGAACACATGGTATGTAAGTTGAAAAAATCCTTGTATGGACTCAAGCAGGCTCCTAGGCAGTGGTATAAACGTTTTGACACGTTTATGATTGATAATGGTTACATACGTAGTAGATATGATAATTGTGTATACTTTAGACAATATGGTGATGGGTCCTTTATATATCTACTACTGTATGTTGATGACATGCTAATTGCATCTAAAGATAAAACCCTGATTAGCATGCTAAAATCTCAGCTCAGTAAGGAATTCGAAATGAAAGACTTAGGTGCAGCTAAAAGGATACTGGGCATGGAGATTCACAGGGATCGAAAGGAGGGAAAATTATACTTGTCTCAAGAAAAATATCTTGAGAAGGTATTAAGCAAGTTCAAAATGAGGGACTGCAAGGCAGTGTCTACCCCTCTTGCTGCACATTTTAAACTGTCTGCGGAATGCTGTCCGCAAACGGAAGAGGACATCGGTAGAATGTCCAATGTACCATACTCTAGTGCTGTAGGGAGTTTGATGTATGCCATGGTCTGTACCAGACCAGACTTATCACATGCTGTGAGTGTGGTAAGCAGATATATGCATAATCCTGGAAAGGACCACTGGGAGGGTGTAAAATGGATCCTACGGTATGTAAAGGGAACTGTGGGGAAAGGGCTGGTATTTGATAGAAACAAGGCTGCTACATCTGATGTAGTAGGGTATGTTGATTCTGATTATGCTGGTGATTTGGATAGGAGGAGGTCCATATCTGGGTACATCTTTACCATGTGTGGGGGTGCTATCTCTTGGAAAGCGTCTTTACAATCTATTGCAGCTCTGTCCACAACAGAAGCTGAGTATATTGCTGCCACTGAAGGGGTGAAGGAAGCTACCTGGCTAAAGGGACTGGTAATGGAGCTTGGAATACCACAATCTGCTGCTGTGGTATATTCTGATAGTCAGAGTGCCATACATCTGACAAAGAATGATGCCTACCACTCGAAGACCAAGCATATCAGCGTCAAATATCATTATGTACGAGACACAGTTGCTGCAGGAGAAATAATGATGAAGAAAGTTCACACCTCCGAGAATCCCGCTGACATGCTTACAAAGCCACTACCTACAGCTAAGTTCGAGCATTGCTTGGACTTAGTGGGAGTTCACAGCTGCTGAGGGCCCTGCGGGGCATAGCCCCATAGGGGGCATCACCCTTAGGGGTGAGACGATGGCGACGGAAAGTTGAAGATTGGAGATTTTGGTCCAAGGTGGAGATTGTTGGGTTTTATGGCCCAAAATCTCGAGTATCGGCACGGGGAGCCCATGCTGCACAGACACGGGCGTGCCAAGACGAAGAGCCGAAGACGAGAGGGACAGAAAAGTGGCACGGGGGCACCGTGCCATATGGCACGGTCGTGCCATGTGGCACTGGGTGACCGTGCCACGTGGCACGGTCGTGCCTCGGGTCTTCTCGCCGCCGCTTTCGGATGGCGGCTAGGGTTGCGCTTTGGTGGCGGTTTTTGGAAGGTGGTAGCTAGGGTTTTCAGGGGGAAACCCTGCCTCACAGACCCTATATAAAGGGGGTCTAGGGCCTTGTTTCAAAACACTTCAGTACTCCAATATAGAATACACATTGAGAGAGTGAGATTGTTTGTGAGAGAATACAATTGAGAGTATTGTAATTCTGCTCTTAATCACTGAAGTGATTGTGGTGTACTACTCTGCTCATAGTGAAATTCGTCGGTGTGCTGTCGCCGTCCGTGGTTTTTCCCACATTGGGTTTCCACGTAAAAATTCCCTGTGTCCTTTATTCTTGTTTTTCATTGTTGCGTTGTGTTCTTGGTTGAATTCTGTTGCATTGTCACATCCTATTATCCCCTTTATTTCCTAACAGGCATAATGTAAAAGAACTTCTCAGAACACCTAGAAAATGGTGGGTGTGCAAGAGTTGCTTACCTCATCAATTCTGTTCTTCAGGTAAATGAGACCTGCTGGACTCAAGCTTCTATAAGTCCCCCCAAATTCTACAGATTCTGGGATCACATTTCGTGCTTGTCCGCCTTTTAGGTAACCTATGCTAACCACCTGTATGAATCCCATCACATAAATTGAGAAGCATGGTCCACATGGAAATGTTTTGGTCTAAAATGAACTGTCCGGCATACATACATGCTCATGCCACAACAGTGAGTGTCAAGATGCGAATCATTCCTAGTTGCTAATTCTAAAAAGTAAGTAATACTCATGATGGTGCGAAAACAGAACTTACTCCTGCCTGAAGAGGGTCCGTCTCTCTTGAAATAATCTGTTGGAGAGCAAGAATGGCCGAGGAAGCTGCAAGGATGGGGTCTCTACTGAGATGGGGTTGTGCTCCGTGGGCTCCTACTCCTTTAATGGTAGCAGTAAATGTCCCTGTGCCAGCTAGAACAGGACCCGCCTGAGAACCAATGCTACCAGTTGGGATTGTTGGAAGAACATGTAGGCTTATGATGGCGTCGACATCATCCAAAACACCCTCCTTCAGCATATGGTAAGCACCAGCATAACCTTCTTCTCCAGGTTGGAACACCAACTTCACTGTACCCTTTTGCAATTCTCACCAAGTTACAATTCACAACCTCAATAGCTTATATCATGCTGTATCAATCAAACTTTGCTAAAAAGTACAGGGCATGGATAGACTTTGGCAAAATGGTTTTTCGGGTCAATTTCGTGTCAGTTTGACTCATATTTTTAGTATGCGATAAGCTCATCAAGAAAAAGTGACCAATATGCTGTAGACAAATGTCAGTCTTGTCAAATCAATTTGAGTTTAGGTTCAAAACTAGGGTTGTTTCACATCATGTTTGATTTGGGTTTGGTTTCGAGTATTTCAATCGAGTAATTTTCAAACATTTCCTAAAAATTGTGTAGGTTTTGATCTAAAGGGAAGAGGGTATTGACATTGACATCAAAATATTGAATGTCCATCTACTGTAAATGATCAGCTAATTTTCATATACCTTGAGCTGATGTTCCCTGGCAGAGAGTAGCTTGGCTGCCCCGAGAAGCATAGCAACATGAGTATCATGCCCACAAGCGTGCATCTTTCCATCCACTTTGCTCTTGAATTCCCACTCTACTTGTTCCTTCCAATTTTTTAAATTCATTTCAAACCCGAATTCAGTTATAGCAAAAGTCATATAACATGATTGACTTGTTTTGGCTATTAAATGATCGGAAAAAATACACAAATTAATTGACTTTTTTTCGTTTTACATTTAATCTGATAATAAATTTGCTCCTTTTACTGTCGTCATGATATATCGTGAGAATTTCCCATTTTCCGGATGACCAAAAAAATGTTTTTTTTAATAAAAAAACCCATTTTATTTTTATAGGTACCCTAAATTGAATAGTTCGGAAAAAAAATTCAAAGGAGGCATCCATTATGATGTAGGTAGACTTTACATCTGTCTTCCCCACTCACAGAATAATCTGACTTTTAAAAACACATGTATTTAGACATAAGAATAACAAATCAAATAATCAAAGGTCAATTTTCCCTAATCATTTGACAAAATAAAATGAAATATCCCAGATCAAAAGAAAGAGAGACAGGGACAAAGCACCTGCAAAGCAAGGGCGTCCATGTCAGCCCGGAGAGCAAAGATGGGCTTGGAACCCGAGCCGATTGAAGCAACAATCCCGGTTATAGCCACCGGCCAGACATACTCAATTCCGAGCAAGTCAAGCTCGGATCGGATGAGTCGACTCGTTTCGTGTTCTTCAAAGCCCACTTCCGGGTTCTGGTGAATCGTCCGCCTGACCCGTTTCATCCACCTGAAGAACTCGGGTCGTCTCGCCGATTCCAGCAACTCCTGACTCAGCGATTCAAGGTCCGAGTTCACTGATTTTGCCCATCTGCAGTGGGTTAGCATTACCAGCAACACTAACAACTGCATCCACCTCGTCAGCGTCATTTTTTTGTATTAATCACGGCAGATGGCATTTGATATTTTGATGATTAACATTGTATATTTGTATTCATATTTATTTCGAGTAAAAAGTGGGAAAGACCAAATGTTTCCGTGCGCAAATGTGGGGAAAAGGACCAAGGCCCTGTTCTGTTCGGTGGAGAATGAGAGGCCTGGAATTAGTGAGTGTGAAAAAAAGACGAGAAGGAGTGGGTGCGTATAATATTTTTTTTAGGTGTGGAAAGAGTGGATGAATATGGATAAAAGTTGAATATAGTTGAATGAAATTAAAGTATCGATTATTAATCTTTTTTTATTTTATAATGTAATAATTTTATTGTAATAGTAATTAATGATAATGAAATTTTTTATTTTTGTTTATTCTTTTTTTGTTCTTTTTTATTTTGTTCATTTTGTTTATTTTTTATTTTTGTCTTTTTGAATTTTTGTGTTTTTTATTTTTATTATTTTATTTTTTATTTTTTACTTTTTACTTTTTATTTTTTATTTTTTATTTTTAAATTTTTCAAATTTTTCAAATTTTTCAAATTTTTCAAATTTTTTATTTTTATTTTTATTTTTCTTAAATTTTTTATATTTTATATTTTATATTTTATATTTATTTTTTAAATTTTTTTATTTTTTACTTTTTACTTTTTATTTTTTATTTTTATTTTTCTTAAATTTTTCAAATTTTTTTATTTTTATTTTTATTTTTATTTTTCTTAAATTTTTCAAATTTTTTTTGGTTTAAAGTTTTTAAATTTTTAAATTTATTTTTTATTGTCTTATTTTTTTGCATTTATTTTTTTATTTTTTATTTTTTTGTAATTTTCCATAGGTTCTGTTTCTAGAACAAAAAATGAAAAATAAAAAAAATAAATACAACAAAATAAAAAATAAAAAATAAAAAACTAAAAATTTAAAAATTAAAAATCAAAAATAAACAATAAAAATTAAAAATAAAAATATATACAAAACATTAAAAAATTAAAAATTAAAAATTAAAAATTTAAAAATTTAAAAAATAAAAATACAAAATACAAAATACAAAATACAAAAATACAAAAATAAAAAATACAAAAAGACGAAAAGACGAAAATAAAAAATAAAAATAAACAAAATAAAAAAATAACAAATAACAAAATAAAAACTAAAAAATAAAAAAATTTCAATTAATATAAAATTTCTAAAAATAATGCCAACTACAATACATCTGCACTTTCTGCCACGAATTATGAACAATGCCAAAAAATTATATATGAGAAAAAAAAATCTGCAACTTCTGTTATAGATTACGATGTACAGAAAATTATTCTATCACATATACAGCAACAACCATGTACGCTTTCTAACCTACAACAAATATCTCATAACCAACGATAATAAAAAAAATAAAATTGTTCCATAACATCCAAAAAATTAAAACTGCTCATAATTGCTATCAGATTATTCGTACACATAATTATGTAAATTATAAAAATTTTCAGAATATGAGAAATGGTTGTTTTATGTAGGTGTGGGAAGGAGTGAGTGAGTGTGAGAAAAAGTGGTTTTTTTTTTTAAGTGTGGGAAGAAGTGGGAAGAGGGGAGAAGGAGTGGGTGAGTGTGGGTTGGATTGATTAAACTCCGAAAAGAACATAGCCTAAGGATGGCAATTAAACATGAGTTTGAAACACTTCAGCCGTTCTCTTTTCATCCTCAACTAACTTCAATCTATTTCACCAACTTTAGTAAAAAAGTATCCACTTCAGTTTACTTCAATTAATTTCAATCTAATCCTCACTATTTTAACCAGCTTCTACTCATCTTATAAAAAAATTCAATCCACTTAAATCAATTTCAACTCATTCAAACCCACTTCAACCAAAAAAAATATTTAATTCAACCAATTTCAACTCACTTCCACCAATTTCAATGAACTTCACCCATTTACCAACTAATATTTCTTAATGAAAAGAATATACCCTTCCTATCCAATTTGAGGTAGAATAATTCAACTCGAATATAAAAAAATCCACTTTTAAGCCTTAAAATAATCTGAATTGGATTCAGACAAAAAGTAATATCCAATCTTATTTTTTCAATATGATCCGACTATTTTACTAATTAATTAAAATAGAAAATCCAAAATTGTATAGACCTAAAATCTACTCTCCAATCTCAGCACTAAGTGGCTAACGCCCACCGCCCCACAGTTGATCAGTTGTCTCTCTTAGTCCCACTTTGTTTCTGACCAGGACTTCAACCTCATTTGTCTCCCTGTCAGTTGTTAGTCTTGCCTAGTTTAACATTACATGTTCAAATATTCAATTGGTATAATAGAAAAGTGCATATTATCACATCAATAGGCAGAGAAAATAGGTTCAGATGAAAACATTAATACAAAATTATTGTGGAAGAAAGAAAATCTATTTATATCAGATTAAATTTCAATGCGACCCGATCTGATTTGGAGATTTCTTCTAGTCCGCCGAATCAGATTCACATCATTTTTTGTATCTCAAACTTAATCAGATCCGGATTCCGATGTTTTAACATTCGATCCCAATTTAATCTGTTGTCATCCCTGGAAAGGACAAAGTCATCTGTGTCCTCTTCTATCAACAACGTGAAATTTATTAAGATTTTGACAACCTAGGCAAAATTTTGTCAAATTACATTCACATTAATAAAAAAATATATTAAAAATAAATTACTTAATTGTGATTGGTTCATGTTAACTTTTATCATTAAAAAACTATATAAAATCAAAATTGAAGTTAATGGCTGAAAATTTCAAGAATAAGCTTTATATGTACTCTAGAATGCCCTTTCATGTAGATGTCTGTTGGACTTAAAGCACGTTGTTACGTTTTAAAATGCAAGTATACGGTATAACTGTAGCTAGCAACCGGTAAGTACAGGTCGAATCCACAAGAAGCTTGCTTTCAATTACTAGAACTAATTACTCTACTCAATCAAGGCTAGAGATGGCACCTATTTAAAGCCCACAAAATCAGCCCCATAGGTGGTGAAAATGGGTTTTAAATGGGTATGAGGTGGGTATTGGAAAATGCGTATGGATACGGGTATGCGGTGTGGGTATAGCCCTCACCCGCCCTATATTCGTACCCTATTCATAATAAGAAAAAAATTATTTTTGATTAATCTTTACCTGATTTAAGTCTAATCCAAATCGTTCTAATAAAAAAATTAGTCAATAATGTATTTGATTTCACATTTCTAAACATTATATTCCCAAAATATCACAACTTTGCAATCTTATAATGATAAAAACACATATCGTATTTGGATATGAGTTTCATATGGATATTAATTTTCATTTTCTATGTGAACCCGAATAAAACCCGCAAAGCCTGATGGGTATGTGTATGGTTTTATTTTTTAATACTCGACGGGTACGGGTATGAATATGGGTACAATTTTCGAAAATGGATATGGGTAAAGGTACGGCTCAACCCGTCTCGTACCCGCCCCATTGTCGTCCCTAATCTAGGCTAATCGATATCAGAGATTAAAGGGTAAACTATAGATGAATAAGATAACATAATCGTACGTTGGAATTAACATCATGAGTGTGATAGTCAATCAATTACTAACCCCGTTAAACAGATCCAAGCATGATTATGAGTGGATAGATTGTCAATAAAGTCCATCTCCTCCCTCTCTCAAGGGTCGAATACTAATCCTAAAACCATAGTCACCTATTTTCATGAGATTAAAAGTTAAAGGATTACAAGGTCTACAATCTCGAATCTCAATTAGAACCTTAATTATTTTCATATTAAAATCCTAATTGTCTACTAAGTCACGCTAGGTAAAGGTTTTATCTTTCAACACTCACCTAAACCTTAATAACAATAGATGAATGCTCTCTCGAACATTTCATCGAACAAGTGGTGCACATAGTAGAAAACATAAACACAAACATGGGGGAGGTAGGGTTTGGGGCTAATTCATGATTCAACTACACATATCGACGTTAATCCCAACCTAAGTTGGGAGATTAGCCACACATTATCTCAAAATCGGACAATACAATTCCAAGAGTCACAAGCACAATTCAAACAAAATCCCAAAAGCAACAACAAAAGAGAGAGAAAGATTCACGAAATGAACTTGAATTAAACCGAAGCGTAATTGTTGAACAATCTTCAATCTACTCCCAATTGCAAAAGTAACTCCCTAAAAATCTCCCTAAAAAAAACCTAGAAAAGTTTTAGGAGAAGTGTTCTCTGAAAAGGAAGGAAGGAATGCCCAAAAACTGCACTCGAAAAGCGTTGAAGTCGTGACGGCACGGGGTGACCGTGCGCCACTGGCTGGGGTGGCACGATCGTGCCACGCAGCACGAGGTGACCATGCCACCCTGCTGGTCAGTCCTTTATGATGTTTCAGTGCGGCACGACCGTGCTGGTGAGCATGAAGTCCCCGTGCTGAATCTCTGGTCTAGTTGGTCCCTTTTCTGACTTACAACTTGTCCTCTTAGCCCTCCTTTCTACCAATATTGGTGGATTTCCTCGGTTTCTTCGCAGGAACTCCTGAAAACACGGAACACCACTATATGAGCAAAATTTAGACTAAAGGAGGCTAATTTGACCCTTTCTCCTCAAGATCAAACATGAAAATAATGAAAAAAAAAAAAGGGATCAACTAGGAGTTAAAATAAGGTCGACATAGAGGTTTATTAACTCCCCCATGGTTATCTCTTGCTTGTTTCCAAGCAAGACTAACTCATGAGTGATCAGAAAAGGGAGATGAACCTCTAAACTCGTCTCCTCAGGCAAGAGATGAACAATCAACAAACCAAGTTAGATCATGTATTAAAGGCGGCCAAGTTAAGGTGTGAGACATTTTCAATAAAACACATGCACTACCATCCATAAATCGCCCTAACCAAATGCAACACATCAAGCACCCCAATATCGAAGCATATAGTAAGATAGGACCTTCCTTAATAAATGGTGAGTAAGCGGAACTTATAGAACCTCATTTTAGGACAAAGTGGAACACTCATCTCAATATATTTAGAATATGTACAAGGGTGCACTCAATGCTCTATCCAATCAAGCAAACTACCATAAGCTTGGTAGAGTTCTCGATTCCCCACTACTTGATGTAAAATACAATATGTCAATAATGAGGACTTGTATAGAGGATATAATGGGGCCAAGGTTAAGGGTGAGAAGTAGAACAGATTTGGAAAGAGTGGAGCTAATAGTCAAAGGACTAAAGAGCAAAAAACACTTCCACAACTAATGTCAAAACAACAACCTCACACCACAATTGAATATTGAGCAACAAATCCTACAGAAACCTCAAAGGAGGAATTAGAAAATCTTATCCTCATGACCCATGCCAACCACTTTATTCACAACTTTTCAACTTCTTTCTTTCTTTTCTTTCTTTTCTTTTTCTTTGCTTCCTCTTTTTTTCCTTTTCTTTGAAGCGAAAAAGGACATGTGAATGGCATGAGAAATACAAAAATCATATCATAATTCCTCCTATACAGGCCACCAATAGAATATCCAAGGTGAACTAACCTCAAAAGCAAATCCAACTTAAATGAAAGTGTTGCTCTACTAGACCTTAACAAGAATATAGGAAATATGGATAGGCCAAGTGTGTAGTGGATGGGATGCAACGACAAAAGAAAAAACGGGAAGAAGGCGCAAAGGGCTAGAAAAAGGGATAATACATATCAATGGGTGGCTTTTTAGCTCATGTGGCTATATGAAATAAAAATTATCTCAATCATAATGACATACGCAAAATGCTAAATGTGATTTCAAAGATAATAAGACCAAGTTCTAAAGATGCGATTTTGGATGAGTCACATATGAACGGAAGTAAGAGACCATATGCAAAAAATAGTCATTAGACTCAAAGTCTCACAGGTAAATCTACCACAGTCAAGCAAGATACTCTAAGATATGCTCCATTATCAAGGTCAATCAAGTCAAATTATATGAGTCTCAAGGGAAATTACCATGCAACATAGGGCAAAGGAACTACAGATGGCAATCTCAAAACACATTTTCGTAAAAGTCACACTGTAATGGGCCATACTTCAACACATAAATCAACAAGATCTATCAATCACCACCCCTTGTGTTTTCTTTATAAGAGGAGGTTTTCACAACTTTTATTCAACTGTTTTATTTAAAAAGCACTGAATCTAACAAAGAAAGCAGTAAACATATAAAGGATAAAGAAGAGAGGGGTAAGAAGTAGTACCTGGAAAGCTTATGAGTGCCCCACTCGATCATTTTGCCTTTTTGAGATAAAAATCTAACTTATATGCTCTAAACTACATGCGCTACTAAATGAGAAATGCAAAAACAATATACTGAAACTACGTGATGCCCTATCTATATGATGCAAATGCAAATGGTGTCATTTAACCCACGTGCCAAAGTCCATAATACCACCCAAAGAGCTATAAGCTCACCCCCCCATGCTTGAGATTTTCATTGTCTTCAATAAAAAGGACATATGAAAAGGTGAAAGGCAGGGGAAAGCCAATAGTGCATAAGGAAAGAGGGGGAGGGCAGGGGAAAGATGACACACCTTTTTTGTTTTTTTTTGGTTTTTTTTTTTTAAAGATGATTGGGCTGCCTCCCAAGAAGCGCTTTTTTGAGGTCCTTAGCTTGACCCTTACCTTAGATTGACAGATGATGGCAGGATGGAGGAAGGTGGAAGTGGTAAAGTGATGAATGGTGTTGCCTCCGACACCTTCCTATGGTAAAAGGTAGTGCCTCCATGAGAAGTAGGAAGGGTAGAGACAGATCAGACAATACTATAGACCTCATATGAGTTCCTCCATCCCCATCAAACACTGTGCCTCTAGAAACAGCTGCGTAAGGGATAGTGTAATGCCCTGGGCCCCTCTCGGGTCGCGGATAATTATCAAAAACGGCTTAAAGGATCGTCGACTGGCCCCATAAATCACCACAAGTCTTTCCTAGGGCTAGCAATGGATCGAGTTCGGGTAGGGTGAACCATCATCTTCACCCCATCATCTGCAAAAATTTAATCCAATCCATCCATCCATCATCCGCGGGTGAGAATGGGTGGATCGGGTTATAAATGGGTGATAAAAGTTTATATATAATATGTTAGCAAATTTATATAAAAAAGTAATCTTTGTCTTTTGAAAAGTTTAAAAAAGATATTTTAGTATACGAAAGGAAGAAATATCATATTCATCATACTAACATTGACGAAAATCATAAAATTAAGATTATAATTGTCCAAAAAAATGAGTAAAATTTAAAGGACAAAAATAAAAAGTAAACTCATTATAAATCAGAGATAAACAAGTGGATGACTAAGCGGGTGATGGATCGGGTGGTGGGTCGGATGGAGTATCACCCGGATCCAATCCAATCCGCATCCATCCATCATCCATATATTTCAGGTTTTCACCCGCTTTTTCAGGTCGGGTGGAATGGATATCCAACGGGTGCGGGTGAAATTGCCACCCCTAGTCTTTCCGGTGTGCTTCGTCGTCGCTCATCCGCTACTTGAGAAACTTCCCAGGACGTCACCCATCCCAAGATTGTTCCCAACAAGCATGCTTAATTATGGAGTTCTTAAAAGTGGGCTTCCCGAAAAGAAAAAAGGTGCACCTTTGGTAATATAAGTAGCCACTTCGATCCTTTTAAGCCACACTCGGGGTGTTACAGACAAAATATGCAAGGGCCTCAGGAAGTAAAGGAAAAGCAGGAACTGAAGATAGTATGGGTGAAAGGAAACAGAAATCAACCCTCTTTCCACATAACTGGAAGGACATAGTTCCTGCCTGCACATCGATCACCGCCTCTACAGTAGTCAAAAACAGCCTCCCAAGGACGATGGGGAGCCAGAATATCTCATCCATATCCATGACAATAAAATCGCAGAAGATGATGAACTTACCTGCCTGAATAGGAACGTCTTCCAAAATACCTGCAGGTCACCTAAGGGTGCGATATGCTAGTTGTATTATCATGGCGGTGGGCTTTAAGTCCAGCAACTCAAGCTTCTTGCAGAGAGGGAGAGACATTGAACTCACACTGATCCCTAGATCACAAAGGACTCTCTCGATCTGCACATCCCCTATGTAGCAAGGGATAGAGAAGCTACTAGGATCTTGCAGCTTCAATGGCGACTGACTCTATAGAGCTGAGCTACAGACCTCTCCAATATAGACTAATGGAACTCCCTCATGCTCACTTTTCTTGGAAAGGATTTCTCTCAAAAATTTGAAGTAGACTAGTACTTTCCTGAGGCCTTCCAAGAAAGGGGCATCAGCGTACATCCGCCTCAGCATATCCAGGAATCTCGTGAATCTAGACTCAAGCTTAGATAGTTTAGCCCATGCCATCCTCTGAGGGTAAGGTATACGTGGCTGATAAGGGCAAAATGGAGGTGGAGGATTGACCTTCCCCTTAGAGCTCAAGCTCTCCTTTTCCTTCTGCTTATCCATTTCTTCAAAATCAGAAATTAAAACTGTCTCCTAGGGGACCATGACAGGACTCTCCTCTATCCCTTCGCTTACTACAGAGATAGCATTAATATTTCCCCTGGGGTTAGTTGTAGGCTAACCTGGCAGATGTCCCTGAGGCCGGGACAAATGACTAACTTACTCAGCTATCTGGACGATCTGTGTATTTATCACCTTCTAGTGGGAGGCCATAGCATCAAATTTGACGGTCAGTTGGTTGATTGACTCACTAAGAGCTTCATTGATCTTGATTTGAGTCATTATGAAATACTCCATAAGACTCTCCAAGTTGGATGTGGGATGTGGAGGCGAAGGGAGTAGGTTGTAGGGAGCTCTATATTGGAATCTAGGCAGCTATATAGAACTCTGGGGATGAGAGTTGGGGTTTTTGTAGAGTGGATAGGGGTAGCTCTTCTTGCCTTGATTATAGGTAGTAGAGTGGGAATTGTGCTGTGGTGGAGGGTTAAAGCTATGAAGGGCATTAGCATGCTCAGTGGTAGAGGAACCATTGTAGCACTCAGCAGAAGTATGCCCCTACACACCACAAGTCTAACAAGCAGCATACACTTCAGTTGGGCTGCGAGTGCCCACCATGTCCAGTCTCTGTGCCATCACATCCGCCCTGCTGGCTAGGAGTGTCATGACATCTACCTCATATCTATCACTACTTCTCTTTGGGGTGACTCTCTTGGTCGACCAGCGGTAGTTGTTGGAAGCCATCTTTTCTAATAAAGTCTTTGCTGCTTCAATCAACTTTCCCATGAGAGCGCATCCCTCTGTGGAAATCTACTGATATCTTGACTGACTGTTCTAGCCCATTGTAGAACATTTGGATGAGGAGCGAGTCAGGTATACCATGGTGAGGGCACTGCTGCTAGAGATCTCCAAGCCTCGTACAGGGACTCCCCATCTCGCTGAGTGAAAAAGGTAATGTCGGTCTTCAACTATGCAGTTTTCTCAGGTGGGAAATATTTGCTAAGGAAAGCCTTTGAGAGTGCCTCCCAAGTAGTGAATGAGTTGGGCTCCTCATTCTGTAGCCAGACACTGGCTCTATCCTTCAGTGAGAAGGGAAAAGCCTCAGTTGTATGGCGTCAATGGACACCCCGTTGAACTTGATGGTGTTACATTTCGCAAGGAATTTACAAAGGTGCATATTGGGGTTATCCAAGGGGTGCTCGTCGAACAGATCTTTCTCCACAAAAGTGATAAGGGCGGGGCTGAGCTCGAAGTTGTTAGCCTCCACCGTAGGGTTAACTATGGATGAGGTGATACCTGACGCCTGTGGTACAGCATAGTCTCGTAGCACTCTTTGATCTTGCTCTACCATCTCTACTACTGCCCTCTTTTTTCTTCTCTCTTCTCCTCCTCGCCTTCGACCGGTTGCTTCAATTTTAGGATTGAATGGTGCAAGGTTTTGATCCCCTTAACTTCTCTTGTGTATGCAAAACAAACACTACACCAAGTGTAAACGGTATCTAGTAAGTATACGGAAGAGCTACAAAATATAGAAAGAAAAATGAAAACCTAGTCTAGAGTATCTCAATCGATTCTAATATTGAACGGAATAAGTTCCCCAACAACAGCGCTAAAAACTTGTTACATTTTACACTGCAAGTATACGACGTAGCTGTAGTTAGCAACCACCAATTACAGGTCGAATCTATAAGGAGCTTGCTTTCAATTACTAAAACTAGTTACTCTACTCAATCTAGGCTAATCGATATTGGAGATTAAAGGATAAACTATAGATGAATAAGATAACACAATGGTAAAACACTCAGGTTGGAATTAACAGAGTATGATAGCGAATCAATTACTAACCCTGTTAAACAGACCCAAGCATGCATTATGAGTGGATAGATTGCCAATGAAGTCCATCTCCTGCCTCTCTCTAGGGTCGAAGACTAAGATGAGGACCATAGTCACATATTTTCATTGGATTAAAAGTTAGAGGATTAGAAGGTCTACAATCTCGAATCCCAATTAGAGCCTTAATTATTTGTCTATTAAAATCCTAATTATCTACTAAGTCACGGTAGTTAAAGGTTTCATCTTTCAATGCTACCTTAAAAATTAATAACAATAGATGAATGCTCTCTTGAGCACTTTATCGAACACGTGGTGTGTATAGTAGAAAACATAAACACAAACATAGGGGAAGTAGAGTTTGGGGCTAATTCATGATTCAACCACACATAATCGGCGTTAATCCCAACCTAAGTTGGGAGATTAGCCACACATCATCTTAAAATCAAACAATACGATTCCAACAGTCACAAGCATAATTCACACAAAATCCTAAAAGCAACAACAAAAGAGAGAGAAAGATTCAAGAAATGAACCTGAATTAAACCAAAGTATAATTATTGAATAATCTTCAATCTAATCGCAATTGCAAAAGTAACTCCCTAAAAATCTCCCTAACAAAAACCTAAAAACATCATAGGAAAAGTACTCTCTCAAAAGAAAGTAAGGAATGCCCAAAAATAGTACTCGAAAAGCATTTAAGTCGCGACAGCATGGGAGTGACACGGCCGTGCCAGTGGGCACGGGGTGACCATGCCCCATCGGCTGGGGTGGCACGGTCGTGCCACCCAGCACAGGGTGACCGTGCCACCCTGCTGGCCGGTCCTTCATGATGTTTCAGCGCGATACGACCATGCTAATGAGCATGAGGTCCCCGTGCTGAATTTCTGTGTCTAGTTGTTCTCTTTTCTGACTTGTAGCTCGTCCTCTTAGCCCTTCTTCTATAAATGTTAGCGAATTTTCTCAGTTTCCTAACAGGAACTCCTGAAAATACGAAACACTACTACATGAGCAAAATTTAGACCAAAGGAGGCTAATTTGACCATTTCTTCTCAAGATCAAACATGAAAACAATGGAAAAAGAGATCAACTAGGGGCTAAAATAAGGTCGAAATAGAGGTTTATCATGTGTATTTTCCAAATACAGCTCCTATCTTACCTAATAATTTAATGTCAAAGTAATTAACTTTCGATCTTGAAACATTACACAATAATTCAATATGGAGATTGTTGAAATTGGAACCTGAAACTTTTTACTTAGAAAGGCTCTCATATCATATTCAATTTTTATATAAGTATAGTCATGAACAAACTACTCTTATGTATAAACCGAGCAAGATTCCAACCCAATACTGATTCGCAATAGGTGGAGCGGCTTTAGTTTATTAAAATATTCAAGGCCTATAAAATTATTGTTATGGGACAATCCCACTTTATAACTCCAACGCTCAATCACATGTGGCATACTAACAAGTTCCAACACGTTAACACAATCAACAAAATTGGCTAAAGATGGTGACAAACAACAGTAATCACGCTCAAATATGTTCTGATACTACATTCAAGAATAATCTCAACCAAAAATTTAAGACGATAATTGAAGGCATAATGAAAGGTGTATACTCTTACACGTCATCTCATGCGAATGTTCTTTGAGTTTGAAGTATGAATGTTGCTCTCATTGTCTTATGCAATAATTTAATAAGGGTTACTGATTATTTTTTTAAAGAAGGGGCTACTGAGATTCAAATTTGAGATATCTCATTTAAACAAGTTTTGAAATCATTCTCATTTTTGTATAAACTGCACCTACAATGAATGCTTATAAGTGTAGCGAGCTTGCTTACAACCCTAAACTAATGGTACTAGGATCGGACTGACCGATTGAACAAGGAATTGGTGCACTTGGAAGCCCGGAAGAGGCTATGACTAGCTCACAAACTGGGAAGGTCCAATCAAACCCGATCAACTTGGTTAAATCAGGAAAACCATAGTGAGACCCGAATTTTCAACTAAAAAAAGCCACAATTTTTTGATTTCATGTCCTGAAACCCTAAATCAGAGCAACTACTTTTGGCTCCAACCCCATATAATCCTCTTTGATAATCGCACATTCAAATTTGAACTCCGATGACCCGTGTGAAATTTCAATTGTCTCCCTCCTCATGTCTACCAAGTAAAACTCTTGCATCTTGAGAGTCAAGCCTCTATAGCAACCATAGGCTATGTAGTATTGGTACTAAACGAAAATTGGGAATATAAGAGACATTGTTTTGGATCTATCTACACATTAAAAGTATTTATCAGCTCATTGTGTCTCAGCTCAATAAAATATTTCAATGAGTTATGTAGAATTTTTATGAGCAAAACTAGGTGTGCGGTAGCTTATTTTAGTGAGCTATACAGTATTATTAACAAGTTGAAATTCGATTGTACTATAACGATAGTACAATCATTGTATTATAGTATAATTACAATTACAATGCTGCATCGTTTTCTCGATTAAGATATTCAAATTTTATGCTCGGAAAAAAAGTATAAAAAGCTAACTTTTAATAACTATGATATTAATTAAGTTTGGCATTTTTCAAGTCCTTAGAGTGAGAAATATCTAGGTAAATCTTTTTTATATGGTTAAAGATTATTATATATGTGAAGTAAAGAGTATTTTTGAGCTATGATTTTTTTTTTTTTTTAACAACACCAAACAAGAGGAACATTTAGAAGTTTCAATAAAGTCATCTATATTTATATACATATTAAAACAAAATCACCAAAAACTAACACATGCATGTCAAATTTTTAGACTCTTAGAAATTTTCTAACCTAACTTCAAGCCAAATAAATTATAATTATTAACTAAAATAATAAATAATAAAAGATCTTCACTATTATAAATATGGAATATCATTATCATTATTATTATAAATACAAAGTTATTAAGAAATAATAAAAGATTTTTAATTTCTATTATATCATCATCATCATCACCATCATCATCATCATCATCATTATCATCATCATCATAATCATCATCATCGTCATCGTCATCATCATCATCATCATCGTCATCATCATCATTATAGCGACATGATCTTACCACAAATAATTTATTACATAAGCGATGAATAATTCATGAATCACATAAAACTATTGTACCCAATCAGCTTTAAAAAAAAGTGGGAAATCCACAATGAGTACTTTAAAATATTATAAATTAATTTCTTTGTTTCCATTCACAAATAATTCTTGAAGTGAAGTTTTCCACTTAACTTTAAAAACGATTGTACTTTTTTAACGAAGGCTCAAACAATTTTTTTCATAAATTACATGAATTATGAATATAATTTACATCACGTTTTACATATAGTTATTATAATTAGAAAACTCAAAATTATGTCATGCATCGCATGGTTATAGGAAAACAAAACAAAACCTCCAAAACTTTTGACAAATATCACTTTAATTACATAATTTATCCTCTTTTAAAAAAAATTCCATCCTTATTAGTAGAAGATATTAGAAGATATTCATTATATTTTAATAATGTATCATACCAAAAGTTATGCATTATATTTTACCAAAAGTCATTATCTTATTTTTAACAATATTCGAATGACAAGATTGTCTTCCATTTAACACATATTCTTATTCTTATTATTCTGCGTGAAAGTTTTCTAAACATGCAAAAGGGTGTGATAATTTTATATTATGTATTTTTATCAAAATAAAAATCCTAATATTATTTAAGGAACCTTGCATCAAATTCATTGATATATGACATATGTGTATATGCTAAGTTAATCATAATCTATTTTAATACATAGGAAATCTTAAAATTTGTATCAGGTAACAACTAAACGTTAAGTTTGAAAACTATTAATTTTAAAAAATTAAAAATTTTCTATACATCCTAAGAAATATTATATGATTTATTATTTTGTATATACATTTATTACAGACAGACATTCAAAAACTATCCATGCATCGTACAGAAAAAATCATACTAGATTTTTTTCTTAAAAGAACCTACTATATATGAGCTTCATTACAAAATTCCATTTTTGAAATTATATAAGCCGTAGGCCGTCCCCTAACAAAATTGACTTGATTTGACTCATTTCACTAGTTGTGCTAAGTGTATCATCTTCTTTAGCTGATGAAGATCCTTCTCCCCATTCTGATCTTGCACTCATGCTTCTTAATAATTGGGGTTTAATGATAATTTTACCATTCTCATTAATTTTTATCACATTTTTCTTATTGATTTTTGTAAGGTTGGCAAAGCTAGATATCCATGATCGGTCAATTTTTATCTCTAGAGGATTGGATTTAATCATCTGAATTTTTTGTATAGGGGTAGGACTTTTAAATTTTTCTGCCTATATCATTGTCACCTTAGTTTTTGGATCTATAGTATTTTCTAATTAGTAGATAATTTTTCAAAAAATTCTTAGTGGGTATCTCCTTCTTTTCATATTCATCCCAACTATTTTTATCTTGACGGATAGAAAATTTTTAGCAAACTCATCTTTTAAACTCACATAATATCCTGGTTGACAATTGAACCGTACTGATCCATCACATAAATTGGTCTTAATTCCTGTGATAATTTAATTATTGAATTTGGTATGCCTAATATCACAGAACAAATCATAAAGATCAATATCTTTGCTATAATATTACAACAGAGTGATTTGAACTTAGACATCCAACATGAATATGCCTATACTTTCTATCTTTGTTATGCTTAAGGATGTTTTCCCAATTAATGAGATTAACTTCTCCCACATCATAATCACAGTCTTTGATGTTAACTCCCTCAAAGCCCACAAAGACATTTTGTCAAAGCCCACAAAGGAATTTTGAATGACAGTACATTTAAAACTTGATAAAACAAGTTGCTCTTATTATGATGGAATAATTTTATATGTTTTTTATTATGATTGATGAAATTGGTCGTGATAATAATATTCTGATTATATTAAAATAATATGAATATGATAATGTATATCCCACCTTTTTAGGGATGATTACTTAATTTTCTCTAACTAAGATTAGGATTGCCTTGAATTATGGAAAACAATTGCAAAAGAAAATTCTCATGAGATTGGCAAGTAGCCGTTGGAAATATCCATCAGCTCACAAAAAGGAAGCAGCAGTTGAAGGAATATCAAATCTAGCCAAGCAACCGTTGCCACAAAACAAAATCAGCAAAAATAGCAAGTGAACGTTGGAAACTAAAAATGAAAGATTTTCAAGGACCCTGAACTGAAGCTCAAGGCCTTGAACTGAAGCAAATTTTAAGGGAAGTCCAACGGCTAGTTTATAAGAGCTTCTTCAAGATTTGACTATAAATATAAGAGCTAAATGGTAGAGAAAGATACAAGAAAAAGCTAGCACTCATTGGCATACTACTTCCTCAAACATACATTGGCACTCATTGCGCTTAAACTTGCTTCCTTTACAATTGAGTTGTATTATTCATTTTGTACTTGGGTAGGATTATAGAGTTGAAGGGTCAACTCTATCAACCCTAGTTGAAGGGTTCAACTTGTGACTTGGAACTTAGAGTAAGGGTACTCTAGAGTTGTGTAATCAATCATCCTAATAAAAGTTTGGGTTAATCCTAGAGTTAGAGAACTCTAGGTGGGGATTAAGCCTTTTGAGGCCCAACCTCATTAACAATCGATTGTGTTTTGTCCAGATTTACTTTTCCACATTTACATTTTGATTGTCTAGCAACCTTGATTATCACCCTATTCACCCCCTCTAGGGTGATCTTATAGCCTTTGATTCTTCAATTGGTATCAGAGCTAGACCTGCTACATTTTGACTTTACCATCAAGTGGGAATGATCATGGCCGCTACCGGAGAAGGCTACTATGATCAAGGTCGCTCTACTACTAGATCACCTTTGTTTAGAGGTATTAACTTTTCATATTGGAAAAATTTGATGCAAATGTTTATCATAACTGAAGATTATGAATTATGGAACATTGTGATAAAAAGACCATATGTTCCGTAAATCATGATTTATAGAAAGATCGTTGCGAAAACTGAAGAACAATACACCCAAGAAGACTTCGCAAGGCTGTCAAAAAACTATAAGGCCATGCATATATTATATTGTGGATTAGATACTAATGAGTACAATCGTATTTATGCATGTGAATCAGCCAAAGAAATATGGGACAAGCTGGTGGTGACGTATGAAGCGACAAGTCAAATTAGAGAGACAAAAATCAACATGTTCATTCATTAATACGAGCTATTCACAATGCAAGCCGATGAAATGAACAAGGAGATGTTCACGAGGTTCACTGATATAACCAACAATCTTAAGTCCCTTGGCAAAACCTACACCAACGAGGAGAAGGTTAGGAAAATACTTCGGTGTCTTCCTAAAAACAAGTGGGGTCACAAGATCACTGCAATTGAGGAAGCCCAAAACCTCAAGACACTAGCCTTGGATGATTTATTAGGAAAACTCCTTATGCACGAAATCCATCTTAAAGAAGATGAAGAGGAAAAAGAAACTCAATTCAAGAAAGGAGTAGCACTTAAAACTGGAAGTGAAGATGCCATTTCCTAGGAAGATGAGTCAAGCGAAGAGGATGAAGATACTATGGCAATGATCGCTAAAGGATTAATGAAAATGTTCAAGTCAAAGAAATTTGATCCCAAGAAGTTCTACAAAAAGGGATCTCCATTAAGCAAAAATGAGAAGTTCTCAAAAGGTACGAAATTTCTTCACAACAAAAATGATTCGAACTTAGGTCCTTGTTTTGGATGTGGATTGCCAGGACATATAGTAAAAGATTATCTAGTCTTGCAAATAAAAGCTGAAAAACACAAGCACAAAGCCAAGAAGGAATTCAAGAGAGCCATGATTGCCACATGGAGCGATAGTGACTCTAGTGACAGTGACAAAGAAGAAGAAATTACAAACCTATGCCTTATGGCAAATGACGTCCAAGAAATTGAATTTGAAAACTTGGATGAGGTAGACTATTCTGACCTTCTTGAATATTCAAAGGATGAATTAATTCAAGCATTAATGAGGTGTATTCAGTGTGAACACGAATATTTGTGCAAAATAAAAACCTTCAAGAAGACTATTCATAATTTGCTCTCTGAAAAAGAAGTATTACAGAGAGAAAATGATGATCTTCACCTAAAGATTGGACATCTTGAAAAAGAAAAGGAGGAAGTTCAATCCAAATGTGGAGCCTTTGAAAAATTAGCTTTAAAATTCATCAAAGGCCAAGATAATTTGGACAAACTACTTGGTTCGCAAAGAATGTCCTTCAATAAAGAAGGCATTGGCTACAATCCCTCAAACAAAAAGAAAGCATACAAAAACTTCTTTATTAAAGAGACACCCAAAAACAAATCGCACATCACATACAATTATTGCTTGAGAAACGAACACATTTCTAACTCATGTCCACTAAGAAAGACAAACATCAAAATAATTCAAAGTTTGGGTACCAAAAGGAACAAGACCAAAAAACATGGCCAAAACAATGTTGGACCCAAACTCGATGCCATGGCTAGAAAGGTTTGATTTGCTATTTTGCAGGTATGCTTAAAGTCTCGTGATGATCTTTGGTATCTTGATAGTGGATGCTCGAGACATATGAGTGGTAACGAAGCTCTCTTCACTGAAATCAAGAAAAAGAAATGTGGAAATGTCACCTTCAATGATAATAAAGCCGGTAAGATCATAGGAATTGGTAAAATTGGTAAGGATTCCTCTAATTCCTTAGAAAATGTGTATCTTATTGAAGGTTTAAAGTTCAATCTTTTAAGCATATCCCAACTTTGTGACAAAGGCAACAATATCATATTCAATTCCTCTCATTACATTGTGCAAAATGTGCATAATGACAAGATTACCTTATATGGACCTAGAATAGACAATGTCTATGCTATTAACTTGAATAGCATTTCTTCCGAAAAATTATCATGTTTTAAAGCTTCTCTTAATGACACTTGGTCATGGCATTGTAGACTAGGTCATGCTAGCATGCATACCATAGAAAAATTATCCAAGCCTGACTTAGTGTGTGGCTTACCTTCATACAAGTTTGAAAGAGATTGTATTCGTGATGCATGTGTAAAAGGAAAACAAGTTTGCAGTTCCTTTAAGCCCAAAAAATTCATTAGTACATCTCAACCACTAGAATTGCTTCACATGGATTTATGTGATCCAATCCCTATTCGTAGCCTCAAAGGTAGTTCTTATATTCTTGTTGTTGTGGATGATTAGTCACGTTTCACTTGGGTCTCTTTTCTAAAAGAGAAAAATGAGGCCTTTCAAGAGTTTTTAAAACTTTACAAACCATTGCAAATTTACAAAAACTCATCTATTGTTTCAATTCGAAGCGATCATGGTAGGGAGTCTGACCAGAAAGAATTCGTCAAATTTTGCAATGACTGTGGTATTTCACATTTTTTCAGCACCTAGTTCTCCTCAACATAATGGCGTGGTTGAAAGAAAAAACCGCACCTTAGAGGATATGGCTAGGACTATGTTTTTAATCGTTACTTAATTCACCATATTTTGAAAAATACTCCCTATGAACTTTTCAAAGATCAAAAACCAAATATCTCCTATTTTCGTGCATTTAGATGTTAATGTTTCATTCACAACAACGGAAAAGACCGGGTAGGTAAGTTTGATGCTAGAAGCGACGAAGGTATCCTTATTGGTTATTCTATGAATAGTAAAGTTTATCGTGTTTATAACAAGTGCACTAAGATAATTGAAGAAAGCATTCACGTTTTTTTTGATGACTCTAATGATGGTGAGGTAAGCCCTCCCTCATTCCAAGAATTAAAGCTAAGTAGATATGATGATGAGGAGGAAGATAAAACAAGAGTCAAGACAAGCAAGGAAGACAAACAGCAACCTTAAGACTCAAATATTGAAAACAATGTGCCTCCTAGGAGTGAAGAGCCAAATGACATGAATGAAGAAGAAGCAACTCCCAGTGCACAAAATAAAGAACCTTTGGATGAATAAAGACGAAGCTACAAGTTCAAGCCACATTATCCTCCTGACAACTTGCTCACTGATATATCCACAGGAATTTTCAAACCTCATGAGTAAAGAATTTGAAATGAGCATGGTTGGCAAACTTACATTTTTCCTTAGCTTACGAATCAAACAACTTAATGATGGCATTTTCGTAAGCCAAAGTAAGTACGTGAATGAGCTACTAAAGAAGTTCAAAATGCATGAGGTTAAACATGCAAGTACTCCAATGGCCACAAGTACCAAACTTGATTAAGACCTTAATGGTAAGCCTGTAAATGATAAAACATACCGAGGTATAATTGGTTCCTTATTATATTTAACTGCTAGTCGCCCCGATATTATGTTCAGTGTATGCTTGTGTGCCCGATTTCAATCATCCCCCAAAGAATCGTATCCTTTCGCAGGTAAGCGAATTTTTAGATACCTGGCAGGTACTAAAAATTTAGGACTGCGGTATCATAAAGGGGGAGATTTTTCTTTAGTTGGATATTCTGACGCTGATTATGCTTATAAAGTAGATAGAAGAAGCACATCTGGCAGATGCCAATTCCTAGGTCCATCTCCTGTTTCTTGGCACTCTAAGAAACAAAACTTAGTGCACTTTTAATAGCAGAAGCTGAGTACATTACTGCTGGAGCATGTTGTGCGCAAATCTTATGGATAATGCAACAATTGCGCGACTTAGGAGTTAATCTTAAAAATATTCCTATTCGTTGTAACAACATGAGTGCTATCAATATCACAAAAAATCTAGTACAACATTCTCGAACAAAGCATATCGAGGTACGTCATCACGTTATTTAAGATTATGTTGAAAAAGGCGATGTCTCATTAGAATTTGTTCCGACAAATTCTCAACTTACCGATATTTTTACAAAGCCCCTATGTGAGGATCAATTCAACCATATTCGTGAAGAACTTGGGATGATTAATATCAATGCATAAATTGAGGGGGAGTCCTCGCTAAGTGCTAACTAAGTTCTTGAGGTTTTGCAGGCAAAATCAGCCATTGTCTAGAACTTCAAGGCCTTAAACTGCAGTTCAAAGCCTTGAACTGCAGGCAGAAGCTAGATTTTTTTTGCATAACTAAATCAAGGGCTTGAATTGATGTTTCAAGGCCTTGAACATGAGTCATATATCAACGGTTCATCAATGGAGGGAAATCTGATGTATTTCCCTCTAAATTGAACTCGTGGGATTTTTTTTTTAAAAAAAATTTGGAATTAGAAAAATATCTTTGAAAATATTTTGATTCTTTTTTTTAAAATTGATATCCTTTTAGCAAGATCCTAACGGTTTCTTTTTGGCAAAAATCAAGAAAACTCCATCTTCAATTAAAACCTTCTCGAACTCCCCTCTTTATTTCACTCCAACCTCCCTCACGCGTGCCCCTCTTCCCACTTTCCATCACTCTCTCTGCTGAGCACCTCCATGGACATACCCCTCGGTCCTCTCTCTCTCTCTCAACTCTTCTTCCATTACCCCCATTGTCCAGCCTCCTCAAAGACCACACCTCACCACTACCACTCTCAATCGTCCTTCTCTCTCACAATCGCCCCTAAATTCAGCCAATATGCCTCTCACTAGAGGATGTAAAGCCTCTAATCTCCCTTTCAGAACCTCCAAAAACGCCACCTCCAACAACCCTTATGGCGGTGCGACCTCAGCTAAGCCCAAATGGAGGTCAAATTGGCTGGTTTCTCAACCATCGAAATGAGCTTGTCCACCAAGAGTCAAAACCATAGTGCATGTGTCTGATTCCTCCTCCGCGTCCAGCTCCCGGTCTAATCTATCACTGCCCAGCCACGACTCTGAACACACACCACCAGTCGCCTCTCCACCTAAGCAAGGTCAGACGTCAACACAATCACCTCGTAGAGTCGAGAATCGGGCCCTAGACTCCATTCCTGGAGAGTGGCTTTCTACCTCTGCTAGCCAAGATCGGTATAACTCCTTTCATACCTGATCTATTTCAGTCTGTGAAAAATTAGACATTCAATTCTTTTGATATGAAAAGTTTGCCTTCGTTGAGAAATTGGCTAAGGATAATTGTCTGAGGTTGTGTGAATTAGGCGACATTGTGTACCCTCACTTAGTTCGATTATTCTATGCTAATTTGGAAACGAAAATGGGTGCCAATGGGGCGTATCTTATAAGTTTAATGAAATCTATACCCATTATTATCAATCGCTCACTTCTTGAAAATGTGTTTGGTCTGAAATTCAATGACTTTGCTCCTCCTTCCTTAACCCAAAAAATGGCCAATGATTTGTGTCTCACTCACTATGCTTGCCCTCAAAAATTGGCAGGCTACAAATGTCAAAACAGGACAACACCCTATCATGTCCTGTTCCCAGAATCCAGACTATTAAATTATGTCTTTGTTTGCATTTTTTAATCCAAAAGATCACTCAAAAGAAGCCTACAATGAAGTGGCTCTTGAATCCATTTATCGTGTCATGAATGAATACTCTGTGGATTATGTGTCAATCCTTGTCAGTTACATGTATTGCGTAGCTAACATGAGTCGCCCCTCCTCTCTTCCATATGGAAACCTCCTCACCCGTATCTTTACATACTTCAAAGTTCCTTTTGAGTTTGAAGACTATGTTATCCAATCGGTACCAGTGATATCTGCCAACTCCCTTAAATCCCTTCGTTTTTACAAAACTACCACCAGAGGATGGAAACATGCCTCTGAGCTCATCTCTGCTGAAGCAACTGCTCTTCAAGTCCTACTCCTTGAAAAACCTTCCTTACATGCCCTACGGGATAGTCTTGAGAGCCTAAGGGAGGATTATCCTGAGTTATGCACTCAGGTGGACTTGATACATGCTGACACGGGGCTACTTCGCAAGAAGTTGGATGAATTAATTCGTATGACTTGTACGATACACCATGGTGCCTGACTGGCTGTCACCTTCACCTCATCAGATTTGGACCGTGCCACTGATGCTGTCGATCGCATCATCCAGTCCACCTCCTCTGATCCCCACTTCATCTAAATCTTGATTGTCTTTCCCTTTTGCTTTGCTGAGTTCGTTTTTTGCTTTGGTTGTATCCTACGTGTATGAACCTACATAGTCCTGATTCCCCCCTATTTTTTTGATAAAAGTCAAAGGGGAGAAGCATTAGTACGATCAAGTGATGTACTAGTAAATGCTACCTAGGTAATGTATCTTGGTTATTGGTAAGTGCTGCTGAATGTAATGCCCTGTTCCTTTATCTTAGTAAATGTTGGTATTGCTACTTGTATTGGCAAATGTTTATCTTGCTATTCAGGTAACGTATCTCGGTAAATGCATTAAACTTTGATGTTCTATTGATTGGCCTTTTATTGGTCTTGATAACTCTATATAACTCCAGTGAATGCATTAACCTCGTAACTGTTCACACCGAGTGTCAATTGTTTATCAAGTTTTAAATATTACCTTTCATCAAAAAGGGGGAGATTGTTAATTCCCTCAAAGCCCACAAAGACATTTTGTCAAAGCCCACAAAGGAATTTTGAATGAAAGTATATTTAAAACTTGATAAAACAAGTTGCTTTTATTATGATGGAATAATTTTATATGTTTTTGATTATGATTGATGAAATTGGTCTTGATAATAATATTCTGATTATATTAAAATAATATGAATATGATTATGTATATCCCACCTTTTTATGGATGATTATTTGATTTTCTCTAACTAAGGTTATGATTGCCTTGAATTATGGAAAACAATTGCCAAAAAAATCCTCATGAGAATGGGAAGTAGCCGTTGAAAATATCCATCAGCTCACAAAAAGGAAGTAGTAGTTGAAGGAATATCAAATCTAGCCAAGCAACCATTGTCACAAAGCAGAATCAGTAAAAATAGTAAGTGGACATTGGAAACTAAAAATGGAAGATTTTCAAGGATCCTGAACTGAAGCTCAAGGCCTTGAACTGAAGTAAATTTTAAGGGAAGTCTAATAGCTAATTTGCAAGAGCTCCTTTAAGACTTGGCTATAAATATAAGAGCTGAATACCTGAGAAAGATACAAGAAAAAGCTAGCACTCATTGGCATACTACTTCCTCAAACATACATTAGCATTCATTGCGCTTAAACTTGCTTCCTTTACAATTGAGTTGTATTGTTCATTTTGTACTTGGGTAGATTTATAGGGTTGAAGGGTCAACTCTACCAACCCTAGTTGAAGGGTTCAACTTGTGATTTGGAACTTAGAGTAAGGTACTCTAGAGTTGTATAATCAATCCTCCTAATAAAAGTTCGGGTTAATCCTTGAGTTAGGAAACTCTAGGCGGGGACTAAGCCTTTTAAGGCCTAATCTCGTTAATAATCGATTGTATTTTGTCCCGATTTACTTTTTCACACATTTCGATTGTTTAGCAACCTTGATCATTACTCTACTCACCCCCCTCTAGGGTGATCTTATAGCCTTTAATTCTTCATTTGATTTCTCGATCACCTTCTATCATCTCATATACGTATTTGCTTTTTAATTAAAAGATTAACTTTTTATAGAATATGTCTCTCTGAATTATGGGAAGGATCCAATCTCCTTTGACTTTTTCGTTATCATTGTCTATAACAAACTCTTCTCCTTAAAGATCACCCAGCTAATCGAGCTACTTTATCATTATATGACTGGTTTATTCATAATCACTTTTTTCATATTCATTGTCCGATATAATTTCAATAATTCCTTTGTTGTTGTTTAGGGTTAGGTCTAATGCCTCATCTTCACTGAGCTCAACATAATCTAGACCATCTAAGGTTTCAATAAGCTTGTTATTCTTCCTATTTTTGCATTCATTAACATAATGTCCTACTTCTCCGCATGCCCAATATTTGTAGTTGTTTTTCCCTGCAGGACAATAAGTGGCTTTCTTCAAAAAATTTCGTTTGTTAGGACTTAGTTTGTTATATTATTTTCTTCTATATTTTTCTCCTTTTTGCATGCTAAATCTCTTTGTCTTATAAAATTTTCTTTTTCTTCTCCTTTCAGGTTCCTTTCCCCATTGGTGAGGTGAATCCCAACACGTTAGGAATTGTTTCTTAATTTTCTTCTGTCTTTGGAGATTAAGACATTGATCATTGGCCCATTTTCTTAAATAAGAGATTGTTGAAGCAAATATATCAATGACATCTGCCCGTTCGAGCCATCCAATGTATTTTTCATTAATTATGGAGTTTATAGGATATGATAACTTGTCATAGAATATACCAAGATTGGTTTCATTATACGCAATTTTGCAATAATATTAGCTAAATTCAGTAATATAATTTTTCAGACATCTCATATCCTATAATTCTATATTATTAATCTTTCATTGCCATTCTCTTGTCTTTTTTCAGAATGAAGCTTCGCTTCGATAAACTCAGTTTCAATTTCCTTACATAGATTTTGAACATTGCAACTGGTGTTTCCGTCATTCTTAATGTATTTTTACTATCTTCATTTAATGAATCATACCAGTTAGCTACAGTGTCAGAAAACTATACTCGATATAGTTTAAAAAATTTATAGCAGTGCATGAAATATTTAGGTTTAAGACACTATTCATGCTTCTTTTCCGGTGCTCAAATATTTCTTCTCTATTATGAACTCCATCTATGTTTAAGATGTATCCTGTTTGGCTAATTGGACTAAGGCTAATTTCTTCAAAGATTGTAGTTTTTCTTGGGATAAATCTAAAGAAAAAATTGGTTGTACTTCCTACTAGAACGTACTTAGGTCTTATAAAATGAGTATTTCTTCTAGAAGGTTAACCGAATTCTTCAGGTTTAGAAACAACATTGTTAATAAAATGGGTCTCTCTTTTCCCTAAGTCGAGTTCTTCTCTAATCACATTGATCTCATTATCAACAGTCATTTTGTCATATTTTTTCATCAAGTTTTCTTCTGACTTCTTTTAATGGTAACACATTAAGATCTTCTAATTTAATCATATTCATCTGCTGATATATTTCTTCTTCTATTTTGACATTATGTATTTCACCATTATCATTGGACAACATGTCATGTTTATCACTAATTGCGCTCATAATCTTATTTAATTCTTCTAGATTTTTGTCCTTTCTTAAACATATTCTATAGTTTTTCAAGAGTGCACTGCTTGTACTCTATCCTCTTCTTCTTTTTCTAGCTTTTTCAGTTGATTTTTCTCGTGATTTTTCTTCTACTTTTTTTGGATTTTCATATCATGCAAGGGAAATTGAGTTTTGTTTTTTGGATTTTGGAAATGATATTTATGCTGAAATTGAGTACTAATACTGGAAGTAGATTTTCGACTATGCCTAACTTGTTAATTAGAGAAAAGTGAGTTACAGATAATTGCTTCTTAAGCTTATTGACTTCAATCTTAATTTTAGCTAATTCTACTTTTAATTCTCAAACTATATTAGTGATATAGTTTAATTGTAGTGCTACTGAAGAAACACCTTCTAGTGAGTGAACAATGTGTCAATAATTCGGTCCAGGGCAAGCAGGTGATGATACAAGCATTAATTACAGTTAAATAGCTTAATTAATTATTAATTAGTTTAATAATCTTAATTATTTTTGGTCACATGTCTCTGATACCATATTAAAGAGGGCTTCGAGTAGTACTTTTGAGCAAAATATCATAAACACAAATTTAGATTTTTCAAAAGTAAGTTTTTAAGGATTGATGGTATATTTGCAAATATGAAAAAAATTAAGGTGCTTATGCAATATAGGTGAATAGTAAATCAGGTCCTTTTTGTTGATTTTCTCAAAAGTCGAGACACCTTTTAGTTATTTTTAAAACTGAGGGTTCCTTTTGTTGTTTACACAAACTTGAGGTATTTTCGTGTCTTTTATCCGACAACGTAACCTAAAATGTCAACTAGATAACTAGGGACAAAAAAAATTATTCTAACACATTAATAAAATGAGCACTTAATCTACACTTATATGATGTGGCACAAATTAGATATTGAAATATGCCACCATAAAAATAAGAAATTTTAAGTATAATGATGGAGTTATAAAATTGGGGCTGTCCAACGTAGAGAATTTAAGAAGTTTTGAGCATTTTTATAAGTTAACGGATAATTCCGCCCATTTCTAATGGGTTTTAGATAATATTAAGAGAACCGTCAGCGAGAATGAGTCAACTAATTGGACCCTTCAGATTGAAGCTGAACTAGTTTGTTGAATCAATCTTATATAATGTTTTGATGATTACAACCCAAATGTGCTAATTATGCTTGCTTTGAGTTGAGTGCTAGAATCATATGATAAGACAGATTGCAAACATCGTGGAGATCAGTTCGAAATGCTTGAATCTATGTGATAAAATTGTATGTTGAAAACGAAGTTGCAAACACCCTAAAGAACAGGTCGAACAAGCAGAAATCATCAAAGTAGATATATGTGCACATCATCAACAGAGTATAAGAGACTTTAGAGTCTTATGGCTAAGTACTAGTTATATTTGCCTAGATTCTTGTTAATATGCCAAAGAAGAACTTGACTTAACACTCACCTTTAAGGAATTATTTAAGCTGACTCAAAATACTGCTTAGAGCAATTGAGCAAATAGTCTGTAGTGCTCTGAGGGCAGCGAGTGCACAAATCAGTTTTCAAAGATTTTCAAGAGTTTTCCTACTGTCAAAATTCCTAATATATTTAGGATTGATTTTCTAATAATATTGTGTTTTAGAAAGAGTACTTTCCTAAATAATATTGGTCTCCTAAAAGATGTTTCAAAAGATTTTATCTTATTCTTAGAAGATATGATTTCCTAAAAAGATAAATTCTTGAAAGATTTAATTCCTTTTAAGATACTGAGTATTTTCAGAGTTATTATGGAAATCAAATCCTTGCTTTTTCGTGGATATATAAGCACTCGCCTCTCATCTCTTCAGGTAAGGTTTTTCAAGGGTTTTCATGATTGATCAAGTGCTAAAATTGCTTTTCTGAGTCTGAATTTTTATGTGAGAAAAACCTTCAAAGTGTGCGCTTAATCGAGTCTTCATTATTGGCATGACAGGAGTTGTATAGTACCTTACACTCAGCTTATTTAGAAGCATTCAAGTAAGGTATTTTTTATCTTTTTTCCATCATCGTGATTACAGGTTGTCCAAGTTGTTGGACGTGGTCTCTTAGGGGACGTGTGGATATTGTGTCTGTGAGTATTTGTCTAAGTTGGACGTGGTCTCTTAGGAGACGGTGGACGTGTTGTCCGTGTGAGCTTGTCCAAGTCTTGAGAGAACTTGGATGTGTGTTTGTAACTAGAGTCTTGGGGGAGACTGAGTTACATGTGTGACGTTGTCACATGTGTTACATAGTATAATGAACTTGGCCCGTGTTAATGAAAGTGTTTACTGAAATCCTACCGAGGTAGGTCATGGTTTTTGCACCTCCATTGGGCCAGATGTGGTTTTCTACGTAAAAATATTGTGTCTCCTTTATTATTTCCGCAATTACTTTCGCTTCTGTTTCATAGAGAACACGCATTCCAATCAGTTCTCACGAGTGTTCTGAAATAAGTTTTGGTTCTGTCTCACTGGAAACACGCACTTCAAACTGTTCTCATGAGTGTTTCTAAAACAATTCGAAAAATTGGTAGACACAATTCGCCCCCCCTCTTGTGTCGTTGTGTGTTTAAATCTAACAATTGGTATTAGAGCAAAGTTCTCACACCTAGGTTAACACCTTGAGAGATCCTGAAAAGCTGAGTGCACGACAAGGAATCTTAGAGGGCCAATCTGTGACTCGTCCTCCATATTTTAGTGGGCAACACTACAATTGGTGGAAAAATCGAATGGAGAACTATATCCAAGTTGAGGATTATGAGTTGTGGATGCCCATTGTGAATGGTCCTTACATTCCAGTGAAAGTCACAACTGATAGAAAGACTGTTCCTAAGGAGCCGAAGAAATTTGACTCAGATGATTTTAGAAAGATGGAGAAAAACGCCAAAGCCAAGAAGCTGCTATATTTTGGACTCGGACCTGACGAGTACACTCTCATCTCAAACTGTGAATCTGCAAAATAGATATGGAATGCCCTTCAAGTAGCTCACGAAGGAGCTAATCAAGTCAAGCAATCCAGGATCGAGCTACTGGTGAGGAAATATGAGCTATTCGAGATGAGTGATGAAGAAACAATCATAGACATGTATACTCGATTCACCCGTATTACTAATGAGTTAAAATTGTTGGGAAAATCCTTTACCACTGAAGAGTTGGTTAGGAAGATCCTACGAATTTTACCCCATTCATGGGAATCAAAGGTCACTGCAATCCAAGAAGCAAAGAAGATGGATGAGATTTCTTTGGATGAGCTCATAGGGAATCTCCAGACATACGAATTGAGGAAGAACTCCCAGGTGAAGGAAGAAACAAGGAAAGACCAGGGCCTTGCTTTAAAGGTAGTGGAAAGTGATGATTCTGATTTGAATGATGAAGTAATGGCCATAATAACCCGAATGTTCAAGAAATTCGTCAAGAAGGCTAAAGAGAACTTCAAGAAGGGAAGTACTAGCAAGATGAGAAGCAGCGATCGTGATCAGACCTCTGGATGTTTCAGATGTGGAAAGCTCGACCACATTGTAAAATATTGCCCCATGCAGAAAGAAGAACAGGCGTCAGAACAATTCCAAAACCGGGGAAAGAAACCACAGCTGAGTGGTTCTAACAAGCGATATACTAAAGCAATGGTAGCAACATGGGGTGAAACTTCAGAAGAAGAGGATAGCTCCCAAGATGAAGCTGAAGCACTGGTACTCATGGCCAGAAGCAAGTCCGAAGCTGATTTAGAATCGAATGAAACCATGTCTCAATTCAAAGAAAAGGTAAGTGGTTTTAACAAAAGGAAAATTCTGAAATTACTATTTTCTTTAATGGATGAATGTGAGGCAATAAGCACTGAGAATTGTATGCTTAAAGATGCTTGTTCCAAGTTAAAAGGGGATATCCGAATGCTTGAAAAAACCATACAAAAACTTGAGCAAGCAAATGAGATTTTCACCTCTGAAAAGGATGAAAAAGCTTTTGCCTTAAGCAAGGATCTTGACACACTAAAAGAACTTGAACGTGTGAATGAAATTCTCAAGTGTGAAAAATTTAAAGCAGAAGAAAAGACTCATGCCTTGTAATGGCCTTGATGCACTTAAGGACCTCATGAACACAAGAGAGAAAGAGTTTAACCCTGATCTTACAAGACTTGAAAGTGAGTCCCTAGACCTGAAATTTAGGCTAGAATCCTTGGTGAGTGAAAATAACAAACTGCTTAAAAAGGCTCATAAGACTGAATCTGACCATGTTCAGAATAGGCGCTGGAACTGTTCCTCAGAAGCACATGCTCATAAGGACGAGTCTGACCTTGTTCAGAACAGGCGCTGGAACTGTTCCTCAGAAGCGCTTAATTGGCTAAACGCTCACCATAGCAGAAATAAAAGGGGACTAGGATTTCCGAATAGACCTACCACTAAGCCAATAAACAAAAAGTATGTTGGACTTAAAGAAAATATCACCTGTTTTCACTGTGGAAAGACTGGTCATTATCGGCACACTTGTCTCCTGAGAAAAAGGGCCATGGAAAGAAACTCATTGTATGTTAAACAAATATGGATTAGAAAAGATAAGTTAAATTCTATGACAAAGAAAAGAATGGGACCCAAGTAGATCTGGCTTCCCAAGACATACACTTAGCTGTTTTGTAGGCTAAAGTGAGAGGAGGCAACCAACTATGGTTCTTGGATAGTGGTTGCTCGAGACACATGACTGGAGATGGATCAAACTTCCTCTCACTTACAGCCTTTGATGGAGGGAGAGTGGCAATTGAAAACGACAAGTCGAAAAATTATCGGTGTAGGTAAAATAGGTAAATCGCTCTCTCACTCTATTAGTAATGTGTACTTGGTTGATGGTTTACAACATAATTTGCTAAGTGTGTCTCAATTGTGTGCTAGAGGTAATTACGTTGGGTTTTCTTTTAATCAATACTTGATTACTAATATCATTACTGAGATGTTGTGTTGAGGGGGAAGCAACACAACAATATGCATGTATCGTTTCATGAAACTAACCCCTTGATTGAGCATGATATATAGGATGAAGAGTTCAAAAATGGTCTTGCAAGAAAAGACCTCTTGCTCACTCAAAACTCCATGGTGGATAATGGTAAGTCTCCCGAAGGTGAAACAAGTCCTGGATCTAAAAATATGGAAGGTGGGCAGGGAGTAAACCAGTCAGGAGGAAGCATTGCTAAACCTGATTTGGGACAGAACCAACCCACTCTACCTGACCCTTTCCGAACAGTTGTGGGAACAGGCACCAGAACAGATCCAAAACCTATTTCATCAAGTGTTTAGGATAGATTGGAAAATGTGTCTGCGGCTCTATTTACTCCACGAGCTTGGAAGCATCAAAGTTCGCACCCCCTTGACCTGATTATATCTGATATCAACACTGGGGTGCAAACCAGATCTAAACCCAAAAACTTTTGTGCTTTCTATGCCTTTTGGTCTAATATTGAGCTAAAAAATGTTCATGAAGCTCTTACAAATTCTGACTGGGTTATTACTATGCAAGAGGATCTTCATCAATTCAAAGGGAATAAGGTTTGACATCTTGAACCACGGCTTAAAGACAGATCAATAATTAATACCAAGTGGGTGTTCAAGGAGAAGTTGGATGAGTTCAGAACAACCACTCAGAATAAGGCCAGGCCGGTGGTTCAGGGCTATAGTTAAGAGGAAGGGATTGATTATTTACACCAGCTGTGCTGATCATGCTAGATTTCTAGTTGATAGAAAAAGCACCTCAGGTATGGTTACTTTTCTTGGGCCCTGTTTGGTCTCTTGGTCTACAAAGAAACAGCACTTAGTTGTCATGTCCACAGCAAAAGCTGAGTATGTAGCGGTTGCTTCTTGTTGTGCTTAGTTGCTGTGGATATGGTAATAACTCAAGGATTTTGATGTTGACACGGATTGCATTCTCATATTTTGTGATAATAAAAGTGCAATTAACATTGCCAAAAATCCATGTCAACATAAAAGGACTAAGCATATTGATGTTCGCCATCACTTCTTAAGAGACAATGTTGAAAAGAGCTTGATTTCAATGAATTTTTGTGCCACTGGCAAACAAATTGCTGATATTTTTACCAAGGTACTAAGTAGAGATCAATTTGAAAGGAATAGGCTTGAATTAGATTGATTAAAAGAGCTTGAGCATGCTTAATTAATCCCCAATGATTGACTAGTTAAGGGTTGTTAGGCCAAATACATTGTTCCAATGGATGCATTCAATTCTTATACTTTTACTGGCATATGTGTGGAAAGTAATATGCTGACACTCGTTGAGGTCTAATGATATTGCCCTTAGTGTCCTGAGACACTAAACTATTAACAATTAGAACAAGCTTCGGGAACAGACCTGACAACTGTTTGTATCATGTGCTGACCAAGTGGCAGTGTTAAAGGATTGTTGGAAACTGAAATTTACTTTTCATTACACCTAACCTATAATTTATACCCTACCTAGTGTGTAATGAAGAGTTACATGCAAAACATTCTCTCTCTTCAAGAAGGATCGAAATAACCCTCCCATAAAACTTCCTCGATTTTCGGGCACCTCATATACCTTCACTCTCTCTCTCCATAACCCATCTGTCCTTCTCTCTCTCTCCACAAAGAAACTAATTTCCCTCTCCTTCCTTAAACCCACTTAAACCCCAACTCCAAATTCTCCCAAATCCTCACCATGGCAAGAACTCGTGGTGGTCAAGAATCCTCCAAGCACAAGGCTTCTCATCCAAAATCACTACGGGACTAATTATCAAGGAAAAGTGGAGGAAATTGGATGAATTTTGAGGAAGAATCACCGGCACCATCGCCACAAGCGTCCTCAATTAGTATGGGAAATACTCCCTCACCTTCTTTTTCATTAATCCCTCTATTTTTGGGTTCTTGAAAAGCTTAGAGTTAAAAACAGTTGATTTGAGCCCTGATATGGTACCCTTAGTACACCCAGTTACAGGTTGGGAGTTAGTGGTATATGACCCGTTTGTGGCCGAGTCTAGATTAAGGGGGAATGAAGCCAAGTTGGTTAAGGAATCATAGGGTTTTTGATCTTGAACGTATAGGTCATGATTTTATTGTTGAGGATGCTGAAGATAGTGATAAGGATGAACGAGTTGTCCCAGAGCAAATATCCGAACTGGTTGAAGAGTCTAATGAACCAAAGAAAAAAAAAAAGTCAGGAAGAACATGACACTTATTGAGAGATATGAGAATTTCCTCTAGAAATCTATGGTTCGAGGGAAGATAGTTAAGGTGTCATATTTTCAGGAACAGGGGCTTGGGGTGTTTGTAGAGACATTAGAAGCCCAGGGATGGTTGGAATTGTTCACAGATCCTAAGAGAGGGTGTTCGGTCCCAGATTTAGCTGAGTTCTGTGCAAACTGTGTTGTCACTAATGGAGTGGTGCCAAGTATAGTTAATGGTCATGAAGTAAGGTTTGATGCTAAGAAGTTAGGTGAGTTACTTGGAGTGTCCTCTGAAGGTTTTGATGTGCATGTGAGAGAGGACAAGACTATCTTAGGTGAAGAACGGCTGTTGGCGCTGACCCAAAGACTGGCCAAAAGCCTCATCTGACTATGTCCCGGTCTGTGAGAAAGGAGGAAATGATCTACATCGGTTGTTATTTTGGTTTGTGATTACAAATGTTGTTCCCTAAGGTCAGAGACGCAACCTTACTGATCCCATGGCTATGTGCTACACTGATTTGTTGGATAGGAGTGAGCAAATGAACTTGCCCGCAATCATGATTAGCCATATTAGGAGAATTACCAACACAACCAAGGTTCATGACATGGGGTATTGGTTCTTGCTGACATCAGTGTTTGAGAAGCTTGGGATTCCATTGTAGTAAAGAGTAGGCCTTCATGTTAGTGATGAGATTGGCAATAGTACATTGACTGGGTGTGGGTTTACGATTACAAAAGGCGGCAGTGCACCTTCAGAACAGGGGTTCCAAACACCTCTTAGCCCTGTTCCCAGTGATACCTCTACATCCAGTGGTCCTACCATTGCTACTCTATTGCAGGATTTGATCACTATGAAGAGGGAGATAGCTGAAGTAAAGCAAGTGCTTACAGAGGAAAAGGCTCTTAATGCAAAGCGTCGCAAGGATCTGCTGAGTGCCTTTCTTGCCCTTGCAGCCCAAATTTCCCCCTCCACCTTCCTCTACCTGAACCTGTTCCTTCCCATGTTTCCAACACTATTTTTCAAACACTTGGTTATGTATGTGCCTACTAATGGTTTATGGCAATTTTTGGATAGTATTTGCATTTGTGCTATAACTTTGCCTGTTGCATGTGTTACTTGTTTGTGCATGACTAGGATGGCCAATATCATTACTGTACCATATACTTGATTGTATCGCGGTCATTTCCCTCATAACCCGTCGTGGCGGGGGCATCCCTACTGAATTTATGCAGATGGTTCTCTCGACCTTTTCGATGATGTCAAAAGGAGGAAGATAAGTATGACCATGCTTTGATTGGTCTGCCTGTTTTAAGCTGCCTTCCTATTCGTGTTATTCTCTCTTATGTGAATTGGCTTCCTGAACTAAGTTTGGCACTAATGTTTTTCCCCTCTGCTATGTCTCACCTTTGACGGTCATTTGGTTTATCATCATCAAAAAGGGGGAATTTGTTGAATCAATCTTATATAAGGTTTTGATGATTACAACCCAAATGTGCTAATTATGCTTGGCTTGAGTTGAGTGCTAAAATCATGTGATAAGACAGATTGCAGACACCCTAGAGATCAGTTCGAAATGCTTGAAGCTATGTGATAAAATTGTATGTTGAAAGCGACAGAAGTTGTAAACACCATGAGGAACAGGTCGAAGAAGCTGAAATCATCAAAGTGGATATATGTGCACATCATCAGTAGAGTATAAGAGTCTTTAGAGTCTTAGGGCTAAGTACTGGCTATATTTGTCTAGATTCTTGTTAATATGCCAAAGAAGAACTTGACTTAATACTCACATTGAAGGAATTATTTAAGCTGACGCAGAACACTGCTCAGAACAATTGAGCAAACAGGTCTGCAGTGCTCTGAGGGCAGCGAGTACAAAAATCGATTTTCAAAGATTTTTAATAGCTTTCCTACTACCAAAATTTCTAATATATTTAGGATTGATTTTCTGATAACATTGTGTTTTAGAAAGAGTACTTTCCTAAATAATATTGGTTTCCTAAAAAATGTTTCAAAAGATTTTATCTTATCCTTGGAAGATATGATTTCCTAAAAAGATAAATTCTTGAAGGATTTAATTCCTTTTAAGATACTGAGTATTTTTAGAGTTATTATGGAAATCAAATCCTTCTTTTTTCATGGGTATATAAGCACTCGCCTCTCATCTCTTCAGGCAAGGTTTTTCAAGGGTTTTCACGATTGATCAAGTGCTAAAATTGCTTTTCTGAGTCTGAATTTTTATATGAGAAAAACCTTCAAAGTGTGCGCTTAATCGAGTCTTCATTATTGGCATAACAGGAGTTGTATGGTACCTTGCACTCAGCTTATTTAGAAGCATTCAAGTAAGGTGTTTTTTATCTCTTTTCCGTCATCGTGATTAGAGGTTGTCCAAGTTGTTGGATATGGTCTCTTAGGGGACGTGTGGATATTATGCCCGTGATTATTTGTCCAAGTTGGACATGGTCTCTTAGGAGAACGGTGGACATGTTGTCCATGTGAGCTTGTCCAAGTCTTGAGAGAACTTGAATGCGTGTTTGTAACAAGAGTCTTGGGGGAGACTAAGTTACGTGTGTGATGTTGTCACATGTGTTACATAGTGTATCAAACTTGGCCCGTGTTAGTGAAAGTACTTGTTGAAATCCTACTGAGGTAGGTCATGGTTTTTGCACCTCCATTGGGTCAGAGGTGGTTTTCTACGTAAAAATATTGTGTCTCCTTTATTATTTCCGCAATTACTTTCGCTTCTGTTTCACAGAGAACACGCATTCTAATCAGTTCTCACGAGTATTCTGAAAGAAGTTTTGTTTCTGTCTGACTGAAAACACGCACTTCAAACTGTTCTCATGAGTATTTCTGAAACAATTCGAAAAATCGGTTGACACAATTCACCCCCCCTCTTGTGTCCTTGTGTGTTTAAATCTAACACGGTTGACCCTATTTAACATTGAATCTTCTGAGAACTGCATGATTTGGTAGATCCTTTGCCAATAATCTCTGGATTTTCTTACATTTAACAAGAAAATAAGTTTTATTAAATAAAATCAGAAAATTTTCAACTCCTATGATATTGTTATTGTCCTTTTAAAATCCTCAATAGACATTTCGGGAATATATAGGAGTACTATTTCTATAAGATAGAAAAGAGACAGAGATATGGAAAAATAAATTGTGAATGATGTGTTGGAGAATAAAAAAATGTGCCCACTGCCCAGTTGGACCCTGTAAAAACAATAAAATGTAACAAAAGCTAAAAAGACGCTAGGTTAAAGCCGAATTCACTCTCTCGACAGTTTCCTCCCCTCTCCTCTCCCATTATGCAAGACAAGCAGTTTCTTTTCAAAGATTTGGGTGAAGAAGGAGAAAGGCCAGTTCTCTGACCATTTCTAATCTTTCTTTTATTTGGTATTTAGAATTAGTATATTAAGTAATTTTAATTGTGGTCTCTCTAATTGAGAGATTAATCAATCTCTTATTTGTAAGAGCTGTGGTTTTCTCTCCAATTGTGAGAGTTTATTTTATGCTTATTTGTTGCTTTCTTTGTATAACTTTGTAAATCTGAGGGGATGTCGTTATATTTATTAAGACGGTTGTTCAATAGATTTCGACCATTCACTTGTAATCTTCTTTGTTAGAAGAGTATCTTACTACATTCGCTCAACAGATCAATCTTGATCAAGATATTGCCGCAAATTTGTGGATCTCTTTCCAAGGTTGTACTAGGAAACAATAAGAGTGGGAAGAGGGGTGATAAGTGTATTTCAAGTTAGTATTTTTGATTTTGAGATGTGATTCTAACATTCAGAATCGTATTTATTTTACTCGAATATACATTATAAGTGCTGTATGGCAAATTACACTTCATCAATGAAGTGTTCCTTTCCCTTGCAAAAAAAGTCGAATTCATTCAGCTGTTCTTGGGCTCTCGTAATGGGCCATAACTCATTTAAGTAAAACACTAAAAAACCCTACATTCGCTTCATTTCTTAGCCGCCCATCCGCTTCATGCTTCCCATCTTCCAAGTGCTTTGCGCTCACTAAAATATACTATTGTAACAAAAAATAAAAAAGGCTACTGTACAAATGAAGCTCATTAAATTATAGTTTGCTTATCTATGCTATTTGTTTTAGTGAGTTATGATATTTATTTAGTGAGTTGTAATAGTTCTTTGATGAGTTATGAAATATATTTGGTGAACAACGTGATTTAGTGAGTAGTACTAATTAATCATGATTAAAAAAGAGTAATCAAGCATATAATACACAATTTTAGTGAGCACATATACATTCTTATTCATATTTTGACGTATAATTTTTTAGTGAGCTGCATCATGACTTGTGATGAGTTATCGTAAATATTTAGTGAGCAATAATTTATATTTACCTTATAATGTGTTGTAATGTATCTTTTGACTAACTAAAATGTATGATTATTTAAATGCATAAGAATGACATATTTTCAAAGCTTTAGCCACTTGTACTATTTCTTTTGGTGAGCTATGATATTTAATTAATGAGTTGTGATAGATATTTAGTGAGTTATAAAATATATTCAGTGATCAAGATGATTCAGTTAGTAATACTAGCTATTCCTAATCAAAATGGGGAGCAAAACAATATAACATACAATTACACATTCTTATGCATATTTTGAGGTATAATATTTTCTTGATAAGCTATACAATAACTTTTGGCGAATTATGGTATATGTTCAATAAGCAATACTTTATATACATCTTTTAATGTGCTATGATATATCTTTTGGCTAAAATTTTAGTCAGTTGTACTTTACCTTTTTAATGAGTTATTTATATTATGGTTTGGTGTAACACCCCGAATAAGACAACCACTACTTTAGTCATAACTAACTAATTACTTAGTGATTAGCACATAGGAATAACTAAAGACTCGGGTGCTGCCGTTGTCCTACAGAAAGGAAAAGCATAAACAAGAACCAAATATCCTAACTTACTCTTCAGTTCAATACTCCGAACATAACTTACATCTTTACTATACATCAATTCTAACAATGAGACAATAACTTATCATCCCTTTTTCATTTGAAAAAAATAGTTATTATCACAAAAACCGAACTCAGCATGACATAAGTCGATCACTAAAACAAAAACATCAACAGGTTGCCATTGTAAGCCTCTCCAATCCATCACGCCAGCATTACTTGAAACCAAGAGCCACTTCTTGCTTGCTTCCCTTTTATTATTTATAGACACCTCACCTAAAATAGAAAAAATAAAAACAATTTAAAGAGTGAGTCAAAACTTTATATATTTATCCCTATACTATAAAAACAAAGTTTAAAGGACATTTACGAGCGTGTGTACTTCAATTCATTTTATTTTGAAATAAGGGAGAGAGAGAATGAATAATTAAAACTATTTCCATATTGTTATTACTGGATGAGCTCTTTATGATGGTAATTATGATCATCGGGACTTTTGATTTTCCCATAGCATGCACATACCCAGATCGATCGGGAAGTCTGGTTAACTGAAGCCTATTAACGTTAGCTAGGTTCAATTAATATATAATTGATATGATATATATATGCATAAGGATATACTTCAAGAATTGGGCGGGCTCATATTATTATGTGGTAAAACATGGTATAAAATGCTACTGTATTAAAATTAGTAGAACATTTACATCTAAAAGATGTGAGTTTTGTAATTTTATAGGCAATACATACCTTAACATTGATCTACCTTACTGATGTTCAATGATGTGTATTGGTTTGACGATTGTTGAAGAAGCCTTGCCTTCTGCTGAAATGGAACTTATGTGGCCACTAACTTGATTAGAATCTTCATTGTGAGCCTTAAGTTTATGTGTCCAAGCCTTGAGTGCTTCATTCTTAGATTACTTCTTGTAGTCTAATTTTCATTAGGAGGTGCTTTTCTCATCAATTAGATTGGTCCAATGATAATCATACTTTACTGCAAAGATCAACTAAACTGAAGATTCATGGCTTATGCACGCTATGATTTCCTAAATAATTCATACCAACATTTCGGTGTGCATATCTAATCTCTTCCCCTTAACAAGTACCCTCATATTATTTTTAACTATCAATATGTCAATGATAATTCTCCATTTCTTAATACTTCCCTGCCCCCCTCTTATTATTTTGTAATGCTTCTCCAGACCATTTTTAAGAAAAATTATTCTTGTACGATCAATTGCATCTTGATACTTACTAGCTAGACTATAAGTTGGCTCAAAAGTTATTAATAACAGAAATAAACCTCTAATACATCCCAAGTAATCTTCAAAGATGATTTTTTGTAATTCCTTTATTTTAATCATGACCTAGTTTCACAATTTATACGCCACATTTGCCACAATCCCATGACAAGAGCTTGAGTATTTTGGACAATTTTTAGGGTCAATTTAGAAAATTCATATCTTTCTCTTTCGAACATAGATTGAGACCTAAAACTACAATATTAAAACCTTAGGAAATCTACTATAACTTTCATTTGGAGAGTAGAATACAAAAATCACAAGAAGGCCTCCGAAAGCGGACTTAAGCAGAACCATGTACAACTTGAATGCATTATGTATAATTTTAATAAATTGCTCATAACTTGACTTATACAACTCCAAATCAAGTAATTACAAAAACATTGGAAACATAACTCATGGGCCTATTCTAAACCAAAAATTATAATTTTAGATGTACCAATCGATGCCAGCTTGCTTTTGAATCAACCTTTGTTTTCAGCTTTGTTTAATTCTTGATTCCATAACCTAAACTTGCCCTAAGTTCAGCTCTCCTTAACCACTCATAAAAATATTTATTTTTAGTTCAATTGACATTAATAAATTAAAGATTTCTCTTTTTACTATTCCAATTACCACAACAACTTAATTTAATAATCACAAATCCACAATCTAACCCGAAATCTGATCGCTTTCTTCATGCTAGCCTCTACCTCTCCATCTCAAATTCACATATTCAATTTTCTTTATAAATTACTCATATCTTTCAACTATGTAACCCGCTACTTCCACATTTCTAAACCACTCATAATTGGATCAACACATTCTTGCCATCCCATGACCTTAGTCTAACTTCCCAAACAAATCTTGCAAAGTACCTATAGTTCCCATCATCAACCCGTAAATTCAATTAAAAAATTCATTATTGGCATTACATCTAGCTTTGCATGTAAATTTTTAGACACAAAAGGCATGATTTTGAAAGGAGAAAGAGAGGGTTTTGAGATTCGGCTTTGACCTCACATATCCAAAGAACAAAGAGAAATAAGAGGGAATTATGTCAGGGTGGCTCTGGCAGTCAGAACGTGACAGCGGTGGAGCAAGAGAAAGAAACGAAGGGTTGGGGTTTTGTTGAATAATGCATGGTTTTGAGAGAAAGATGGAAAGAAAGGCGCTTCCTTTCAATAACACATGGTTTTGGGAGAGAGGTAGAAAGGGGCTTGCTTTCTAACTTTATTAGTTGAATTGAAATTTTCTCTCTCATCATCACACATGCTAATTATTATTTATATATTTTTATTTCTTTCCTTATTTATTGGCTTGGTTTTACTATCTTCCTTAAGGAAGATAGTAAAACCAAGCCAATAAATAAGGAAAGAAATAAAAATATATAAATAATAATTAGCATATGTGATGATGAGAGATCAAATAATTTCATTTTCTTTTTCTTAACATCAATTGGGTTGCAATGTAGGTCTACTTTCTTATTTTTCAAAATTTACCAAGTCTTACTTACTCTATTTTATAATTTTGATTTCTAACCCCTTTTTTTACTTGATCTTATTGTAATTTTTAGCATTTATATCATTATTTATTATTATTATTATTATTATTATTATTATTATTATTGTTGTTGTTGTTGTTGTTGTTGTTGTTGTTATTGTTGTTGTTGTTGTTGTTGTTGTTGTTGATGGTGGTGGTGGTGGTGGTGGTAGTACTACTACTGCCACTGCTACTACTACTACAATTATTGTTATTTTTATAATCATCATGCACTCCTATGTGATGCATGTGCGTATACTTATGTATTTTATTGCACCTTTTTACAAGGACAAAATTCTCATTACTATTCACCATTTGGCATTTACTATTTAGTTTGGGTTAATTTATTGAATTAGATATCTAGATTATGCAATATATTTCTCCAAAGGCCTCCAACGTCATTTGAGCCAAACAAGCTTCTATAAATGTCAAATTGAAGTGTACGCGCTCAATTTGGTTAGCTTAACCATTATTTGAGTTCACTCTTAATATTAATTAGGCTTGAGCTATTACATATGGTGAGCTTAAATATACAACTGGTGTGCAAATACTTGAAAAGAACATATATTTCATTGATTTTACTATGTCTTTGGTGAGTTGTGATATATAATTGATGAGTTCGACTACATTTGTATTATACTCACTAAATATAACACAAGTGCTCTCATGTCATAATAAAAAATATATGATCTATGACGTAACTTAAAAACTTGAAAAAATTATTTTCTACTGATTTGTACTATTTTTTAGTGAGTTATGGTATTTATTTAGTGAGTTATGACAGATATTTATTGAGCTATGTGGTGGGGAGATCCAAGGAAGGAACTCACTTCAACCAAGGTCCATGGCAAAAAGCCCAAGTGAGGTTCCATCCTAAAATCAATTGGCAATAGAAGAAGTAGCCCACTTGACTTACATACCATGATCCTTCTTTTCAAACTCCCAATGTGGGACTTCTTTACTCATGTGATATTCCCAACAATCTCCCCCTCACACATAAGTCTCTTTCACACCACATCAACGCACAAGCTCCCCCTTCAGCGGAAGCCTTTACCAAGGTGTCAAGCCAACATCAAGAGCTTATCCACGCCATCGAGCCACGCTGCAGTACACGTATTACCACTCGATCAACACCTGCGTGTCACTTCACCAAGCTCATCCATGGGGTCCACCATGCCACACCTTTGTCGCCTAGCCGAACGCACCATCGGCTCTGATACCACTTGTTGGGAGATCCAAGGAGGGAGCCTACTTCAACCAAGGTCCATAGCAACAAGCCCAAGTGAAGTTCCATCCTAAAACCAATTGGCAATATAAGGAGTAGCCCACTTGACTTATATACTATGATCCTTCTTTTCAAATTCCTGATGTAAGATTTCTTTACTCATGTGTGATATTCTCAACACTATGAAATATTTTGGTGATCATTACGATTTATGAGCTATTTAAGTATTCATAATAAAAAAAAGAGTAAGCAAATAATATAATATACAATTTTAGTGAGCACATAAACGTTCTTATTTCTATTTTGAGATATAATATTTTCTTGGTGAGTTGCACTACAACTTTGGTGAAGTATAGTACGTATGTACAAGCTCAATGAGTAATAGTGTATACTCCTTTTCTAATGACACTGCTACTATTATTATTAGTATTGGTATTATTATTATTGTTACTACCACTGCAACACTTCCATTTACTGTAATAGCATAGCACGAATTGTTTATAATAAGGAAAGATTAGGTGGACATAGGTTTTGTCGACCCCATTGCATGCGGTAACTTGCAGATAGATGAACCCACACATGACACATGACAGACGTCAACTTGAGATAATATTTCCAATAACAGAAAGCGTTGTGTTTCGATATTTCACTTGTGTAAGTAACCGTGTTATGATAAAGTCCTCCCATATTGTATTGTCAGAGATTGAGATTCCAGCAGCATGTAGCAGTTTCTATTCTCACCCCCAAAAAAAAAAAAAAAAAAACATAGTTTCTGTGGGTTTAAAAGGCTTACATGTTTTGGCAATTTTCTCACTTATTATTTTCATCACGCAATAATACTTTCTATTTTTGAAAAAGCAAGATGTTTGTTGTGGTTATATTTTTTTCTTAAAAAGGGAAATATATTAGGTCCTTACGCAATGTCTTATAAAACAAGATAATTTTTACTTCACTCATGTATTACAAACTATACCAATGAGATCATAATGTGGTAAATAAAACTGAGGTCTTAGAGCATTCCCAATGGTGAACCAGTTTTTTGGCTCATCAATGGGGGTCTATCTCTGTCACATCAGCTTGTGAGTTAACTTTTTAGCTTACAATCCTCTATCTCTCCATGCAAGGTTACCAAATAAAATAATATCCATGGACCCACTCTATAACACGCAACTGTATTTTTAGATAAAAAAATAATTAAAAATATTTAAAAATAAAAAAGTAAAAAAAAACCCTGTGAGCCGACTCATGGCCCCGAGGCTGCCGGCGAGCCACGAGTCGTGAGGCATTTGCTGCTGGAAGCCCCCTGCCTCACCCCCTCTTTCTCCTTCTTTTTGCCTTGCGAGAATGGCGGGGGGGAGGTCTTATAAGGTTAAGCTACTCCCTTTCCTATTGTAACTGTACTATAGTCTTCTCTTGGAGTATTCATGGTTCGGGTACCTGAGCCAAAAAAGTTTCAATTCGAGTATCCGAAATTTCGGGTTGGCAAAATGGTGAACCATATTCGAACCGACATATTTGGGTAATCTAAATTTGGGCACTCGATAATTTCGGTTTAGGTTTTCGGTTACCCAATTACCCATTTTTTCTAAAATCTTTTTTCCTACTTTGCCTAATAATTTTATTGTATCCATAATATAACTATTTCTATTTATGCTATAAAACGCTGTTGTATTGCGCTAAGTTGCACTTGAAACTATTATATATTATGGCAATATCATCCAATATCTTACCACCATTTATATTTTAATTAGTCCACACCTCCATAAGGCATGAGTTTATTAACATCATATTCATACCCAACCCATTCAAACAAAACAATACAACAAAGTCAAAGTACTTGTCTTCTTCGGATTGGAAATATTTGACTTACAAAGTCTTTCGAGAATGGATAATATAAAAAAAGTTTTGAAAAATTAAAAAAAAGTTTCAGATTTTCAGTTACCTGAATTCTCAAAATACCCGAACCGTACCCGAACTAATAACCCGAAAAAAATAGTGGTTCAAGTACTCAAACTAAAATTTTCAAATATTTCGGTTCGGGTACCCGAGATGTCGGATCGAACAACGAATTTTCGATTCGAGTTATTGATTACGGATGTTTTTGAACACCCCTAGACTCTTCTGGGGGGCTATGGGACGAAAAATTATGCACTTGGAGAAGAAAGATACCAGAACGTAGAAGATACCAGTGGGGGTAGCATCGTGTTTTTCTCAGCACACCGCTTTTGGCACTAATTATTGTTGCATTCGGGCAATGCCAACAGAAGGATGTAAATGACCAGACACCAAAGTAGGCTTCGTGCGTCAGTTTCTCATTGTATGTTATTGCTAGCGTGTGCAAACCACCGCATATCAATTTGTGAATTTTTGTAAGGACCGGTCAATAGCTATTTATAGGCTACTAACTTAAAAGTTTTTTCCTTTTTAAAAGTTTGTTCCGCCCGAACTCATGATTTCATAAAACACATGCAAATATCACAATGAGGATGACATACGTAAATTTTTGCACTTGGCTGTTCAAAGGTGAACTCGTTTTGCTGAGATTGAGCTACTACTGTGCAACACTTGGGCCTTGCAATCATAAGACTTTATGCGTGAAAATTAATTGCCCATGTTTGAGTATGAGACTATGTAAACTGAAAGCATTCCTTCAATCAACGGAAAATGTGCGGATATATGATATTTATCTTTGTCAGTTCATTTTTATCTAATATATAATGTTGACAATGAAATGACGTTAGTAAGCAAATTAACAAAGAGGAGAACAATTGTTGGGCAGCTAGTTGCTTTCTTTTTTTACTTTATAGTAGTTCGCACAGCCCGGGCAAGGCACGGGGTTTGACTAGCCAAGTACTAATTACATATTTCGATGTAAAATTTCTTTTTTCAATAATTGAAATTATAATTTCTTTTAAAAAGGTTTATTGTTAATTATCGAAATTGAGTCACCATCAGGCCCTTAGAGATATGAAACTTTTAGTATATTACAGATTTTTGTTATCTAGCTAATTGTAAGTTATAATATTTTTATAACTGAAAAATTACAGAAAGAGCTTGAATACTTCATAAAAAAATCTATCTTATCGTGTCCTAATTCTAGCTTCATAAAAGTTTAGGTGAACATTTTAATTTTATATGGTTCAAGTTATATAAATATATCTATCAGAAAAAACCTTAAAAAAAATAAAAAATTGTAAGTTAAAATGAGACTTAACATGTTACAATGGCACCCCAAAAAAAACATAGCGGTCCATTCAAATATCATTAGTTCTTTTTTGTGATGGCATTTTAGCTTTCTTTTTCTTTTGTTTTAATTATAGGCACAAAAGAATACATTATATTTTAAAACTAAGAAATCTATATACTAACATAATAGCAATCTTTCCATAACTATCATTTGCTGCAATGAGAGTGAATTTCGGAGCTTTAGAAGCTTTCAGCCGTTGATTAAATTGAACAAATGTATGATCTACCGTTGATTAAAGCACAATAAAAGTGTTTTCTTCAGCGGCTAAAAAAAGACGAATCATTTTTATAGTTTTAGTCCACGTTTCCACGTTTCTCAGGAGTTTGTAGAAGGGTGGCATCTATTGGCATCTATCCACATCTCTGCCTTTTCGTTTTCTTCACGTGACTTTCGCTCTCCACACATTATTGTGTCTCCTCCTTGAAAGCAATTTGTTGAATTTTCCCTATAAATCTTAATCAATTGAGAGAATTTTTGTGGTTGGAAATGACTTCTTGGTTGTTTTTACCCTTAATTTTCCTTAGTAGGTAATTTTAACTCTTTGTATGACAAATTTTCCAATTTTATTTTGACTAATTTGTGGGGGATTTTTGTGTGATGCAGCAGCGCCCCCTGTTGATGTCCACTGTTCTTCCACAACATAAGTAAGCCTTCTTCCCCTTCATTCTTTCTCTTTTTTAATGAAAAAATAAATAAATAAATTATGTGGCCCTTGAAGTTTTCATGCTCAAAACGAACCTCACACTTCCATGATCTTTGTTCCTTATCATCCAGTAATCCAATTTTCTAATTCTTTTTCTTTTGCTTTTTTGGGGGGGAGGGTTGGGGGAGGGACCAGGGGATTGTGGGATAGGGAGAATTTCATGTAGCATTATAGCAGTAATTCAAACTTTAGGTACACTAGAGTTGTTTATGATGTCAAATTAGAAAAATTATGGTTGTAAGTATATTTGGTATTAAATCATGGCGTGCCGCTTGAGTATTGAAGTATTCCATTGACATTTACATATTTGTGTCTGATGTGCTTACAGAGAATCGTGACTAGAATGGACAAGGTAGATATTAGGGTTAACACAAATCAAGTTTTTTTACATTTTTCTCCCTTTTGTAAGGTATGTTGCCTACTAGTGGTCCTTCAGTAAAGTGCAAATCCAATGAGTTAACTGACTAGTGACTACATTAGGTGGATGAGGTTGTTGACTTCTCTGTAAATTCCTCCAATCAAGGGGAGTTTGTATATATGAGCACTTGAATTCAAGAAACCAAGAGTGAAAATCTTTAAGGAGACCTTGATAACTATTGTGCCAAAGGAACTTTAGTTAAATGTGACTTCTCTAATTACAAGTTATGATGTTGATAATACTCACTATGGTTTACAAATGTACTTGCATTGTGAATAAAGGTAATCTATGATATAATTCTTTTTCATTCTCAAATACTGTTGACCTCTTTTTCCTCTCAATCCCAACATGGCTATCCATTGCTCCAAAACCATTAAGATAACATATTTACTAATTGTCAAATATTTAAAAATTTTATGATCTAAATAGAATTCCGGTCACGCTATCTCAGTTTGGTCCATATCAATGTGAATGCCAACACTTTCCATTTTTAGGGGTTTTTTTGGGGGGGGGGGGTGGAGGGTGTTCAAGGACTCAACTCTGTAAAGATCTTTGGTCACATTTTTAGAGTACATGTTTCTAAACATGGAGTAGAGGAGGACACTATGGCACCACAGTGGCTGGTCTAAGGGTGTACTTCAATCATCCCATGAAGATTAGTTTGTGTTTAGTAACCATTATATTTCTTTTACTTATTTGGTTATGATTTTTGTTTTCACTGATTTTGGCTCTTTCTTTTTCATCTCACCAGTCACCTCCCACTTTATCTCAAAAAACTCTGTTATTTGCTATGCAATTTTCTTGCAAATGGCAATCATTTATCTCTTTAGTTATTTGAGGCAAGCCACTGTGGAAATGCAACTAGCAATTCTCTCTCTCTCTCTCTCTCTCTCTCTCTCTCTCTCGCTTTCGCCCCCTATCTCGCCCCCTCTCTCTATCTCCATTGAGTTAATCGAAGTTCTTTCTTCTTTCTCTTCCTTTTTTTCATCCAAATTGCTGCACCCGTTTCCTAATCCGAATTGCAGATCATGGAAATTGAGATGGTGTTTACCCCCATTATTCTTCTATTTCAACACTACCAAATTATGACAGATATCTAAGTCCATTTTGCTGTTCAACAGGCACACCTTCTTGGAGCCACTTTTCGTCATAGTCACGTGGGTTTTCCCTTTAATTTTATTTTAACTTTCTCTGAATTTTAAAATTTTGATAACAGCCTGAGAAATTTCAATCTTTTTAGACCTTAACTTATTTTCAAATATCAATTTCTGTGTTTGATGATGATTAAGTTCAGCAACCCTACACTCAACCTCCCTCAATTGGTCTCTGATGCTCTAAAGAAATGGAACTAAGCCAAGATAAGTATGCAATGTATGACATTAAATTTTAATTTTAGGAACAAAGTACTAATTTGTTGCTTCGTTGGTGACAGATCCAAGTTGTACAACAGGACCAATAGGTTTTCTACTTGAACATTATCAGGTTTGTCAGTTTTCATTTTTTTTTTGGTTGGTTTTTGGAAATACTTTTCATACAGCTTGTTATTGGTTTATGTTGATTTTTAATTTGTTTAATTGGTATAATTCACCTAAGTTAAATAGCATTCTCTTTTCTGCTATCTTTATTTCCATGTGTTTTTCCCAACTTTCCTATTTGGGTTTCATTATAAGATTAAGCCCAAATTACTCGCAATCCCTGTAAGTATCTAAGTTATTCAGATCTTAACTTATATATTGTTTTTTTTTTTTTTTAAGGGATGATAATTTGGTTCAAGGTTGATAATGAATTTCGGTCTTTGATCAAGGTCAAATTCTGCATATTTCATTGATTGTGATCTCTAATAGAAGGAATGAACCATAATGGGCTAAGAATTGCGTATAAAGTCTTCAATGATTTCAAAGGTGACAATGTTGGCTTGATCAAGACTCTCATAATAGGTCTGTTACCTTTGTCTCCCCCTCCAATACGTCAATTTCTTCTATATCACAAATCCTTTTGTTTTTCATTGTGCGTACAGTTGGTCTAATATGTACGTTTTATATTTCAAATGAACCACTTTTATTAGATTTAAAGCATACTTTAATATTGGAATCGAGTAACCCATCATGTGGATACTATTGACTTAGTTATTTTATTTCTAATCTATTAGGATTTAAAATTCATGGTTTATGTTCGTAGAGTGTATAAGGGTATTAAGGTGTCCTATGATACTTGGGCTTTGCTATTTTTTGTTATATTTTTCCCACATATGTATTTTGTTTGAACGTGACATAAATTTAGTAATGTAACACTGATGTTACTTTTGGTCTTTTGATGTACATTTTATAAATGTAGGCTAAAATGTAGTCTTTTAAATGGTGGCAATGTATTTAGGGTTAGGGCTTCAGCATTGGCTTCGTTACTAGTTATTGTTGGTCACGACTGTTGTATGATCAAGAATTTCAAATGTCAATAACTGGTGATACTGGGCTAACAAGTACAATTGATGTGTTGATATTCATTGACCACTTAGCCACCATATCAAAGTGACGAATATCATTCTTAGAACCATATAAAAGTAAGAGATTTTATTCTCAGCTTTCAAGAGTAATTCTCTATTTTCCTTTTCAAAAAATAAGAATGATTGTTTGCATTTGGGGTGCTCTATATTATTGATGAGCAATTGAGCATATTGCTTTGAACCCCTCTTTGGTCTCTAATATCTTGGAGATTGGACGATTGTACAGTTGAGCTAGGATTTGAAACCTTATATAGTTTATCCTTGGAAGTTGCAACAAAGCCTCTTTAGTTTTGATTCATTAATAAAATTGAGCTTGAAGGAGGCTAAAGGAGAGGAATGTGCTCATCACTTGCAAAGATATGGTAGACTTAGTTCAACTTCTTCTCATGACCTCATGAGGTGATATGTTTGTGTCCTGCCTCCTCCTCCAATCAAGCAACCTATGGAGCAAGCTCATTTTACGGAACTTGATGTTTGTGAACTTGTTTGGTAAATGTTGTCAGTTGTCACTTCTCCTTTGAAATCCATGTTTCATTGTGAATTCGAGTTATAGGACAAATTCATTGTGAGTTCAAGTTGGACGTAAAAGTATATAGCCATTGTTTAGGAATCGTTTCTTTTAAGTTGGATGTGGCCTGACATGTAACTAAGGGTTGTTTTGTTTAAGAATTGTATTTAGGTATATATTTCATATTGTGCACTAATGTTATTACTTAGAATCGTGCTAAGGGAATGGTAGTATTAGGATACAACATGTTTGTATATGTTTTGATCTAGAAAAGGCGGTTAGATGCTATGTTTATATTCATGTACTAGACTAATTAATGTATTGTACTTTTTTTAAGCCTACAAATGATAAAAAAATGTTATTATTTTGATGTATAGTTTTTCATGGCCCTATCACAATATCCTCCCCTTCGCTCCCCCAAAAAATTGTGATTTGCTATGTGTAAGTTTTTGCTTTAAGCTACTCTTTAATTCTCACATATTGAATTCCCTTTTTTTTTGGGGTTAAATAGATTAATATATCGGCTAGTTTGAAATATGAGTGAAGACATGAGAGGCATGCATATGGGATGTCTATCTGGTACACAACTGGATAAGAAAATATAGTGTAACTGTGTGTCTTCCAATGAAGAAACCCAAAAAAAAAAAAAAAGAACATGTACACACCTTAAGGTGATATGATTGCATCGATCTAAGTCAAAATCAAGTCAAGTCATGTTATGTTCATTCATTCTCAATAAATTTGAATTGCGTTCATGCGCCGTATTGTCTCTAATTACATCTTCCAAGCTCTACAACTGGTTATTCTTATTTTCTTTTATTTGAAGCTTTAATTCGTATGTTACCACACTGATTATTGGCATTCTTGCAATATTGGTGGCCTATACTTATGTCTTTAAGTTTTGATGCACGCCATCCTTGCAACATTGTCATTTAAAACAAAAATTAATGATTATGTAGTGACATTAGTTTATGAATATGGTAAATATTCTTTTTGGGATTATGAAGAGATAATCCATCCAACCTGCAAATAGTCTAACTATAATTGACTAAAGTCTTTCAGGAAACATACATTAATTTTACAACACACCATGCATCGCATGGCTCCATACTAGTTTTAGATAAACATGAGCAATCTCGGAATGATAATCAATGGGCCTAAGATAAATTGGGCTCAGTAGAGGATGCCCAAACACACATGATGAGGAGACAAGTATACAGAGGTTGAGAATTTGGGAAAGTAGGCAAGCAACTACACACCAAACACTTCAGTAAGCAGCAAACAAAACTCCGAACAACCAAATAAGCACCACAACAAAAGCGAAACTCTCCCTTTTACTTTAATTTACATGACATGATATATGTCAAGCTACTTATAGCCCCTTGGCGTTTTCTGCCTTACTCCACCCTCCCCACCTAGGTTCGAATTGGGATGACTTTTCCTTTGCCATTTATTTACTACTAAAAAAGTACAAAATAACGATAGAATTTAGCAACGGATTAATTCAATGACAGAAAGAACGGTGGAAATGGTGATGTAAAAATCATAGCAGAAAAAAGTTACAGTCAACGGTGGAATTAGCAATGGACAGGTAAATCCGTCGCCAGTATTGAGCATTTCTGTCGCCATACAAAAAAGTAAATTTTAAATTTTCAATATGGCAATGAGAATTCCGTTGACAGCAAATAATTCAAACTGGTGATAGAATTTTCGTTGCTAGCTAAAAAAAATTTGGCCAGGTTTTTGAAAAAGTGGGTGGCGATAAAATTTCCGTCGCCTGTTCTGTCATCACCCAACTTAAATTTCAGATCTGGTTATTTCGCAGACCACCTGAAACACGAAGAGAGAGAGAGAGAGAGAGAGAGAGAGAGAGAGAGGCGATTTCCTCCATCATCGCCAGAACGCCGTCGACCTGCTGCCGGTCCTCTCCAGCCGCCGTCGTCGCCCCCTCCCGCCGCTGACCGCTGCCTTCCCACACCACCGGCCTCTGCTTGCGTCGCCCCAAACTGGTGTTTCTCCCATTTTGAGGTAAATTTCCCAAGTAAATTAATTTAAATTTCTACACATTTTTGTATTATATTATTAGCATTTCATAGTCAGTTCATATTTATGTTGAAATATGGTATTTATTTGAAGTCATTGCTTTAATTTCTTTGAAGATCTTGCTCAATGCAATTTAGGGTTTAGGTTTGGTAATTTGAACTTAAAAATTGATGTGTTGGTTAAATGAAATCCTTTAGTTTTCAATTTTGTTGAAATGTGATGTTTGTATGAAGTTATTACTCTAATTTGTTATAAGATTTTGCTCAATGCAATTTAGGATTTAGGTTTAGTAATGTAAAGTTAAAATTTGATATGTTGATGGAATGAAATGCTTTAGTTTATAATTTTGTTGAAATGTAATGTTTGTATGAAGTTGTAGTTCTAATTTGTTTCAAGATTTTGCCCAATGTAATTTGGGCTTAGGTTTGGTAATTTAGGGTTGAAATTTGATATGTTAGTAGAATAAAGCGCTCAAGTTTGGATAAATTATTAGTTTTTTGAAATTCATAAGAATATAATTATATTTGTAGAAATTTATGAGTAAACATATGTAATATATAATTGAGTAATTTATGTAATTATTTTATTTAAATTAAAATTAATTCTTATCCAATAACTTATGTGGTTATTATTGTTTGAGCAAAATATGAATGGTCCTCCACATCGTAGGTGGATATATAATAGATTATTGCTTGATCGTAGTGGTTGTACGCAAGAATTTCTAGATGAAGTAAACCAATTCATCCGATGAATTTGCACGTAGGCAGACAGAGTTTCTGAATGGGGAAAAGTATAGATGTCCTTATGGTAAATGCAGAAATAGAGTGTACTTAATACCAGATGAGATCAAGGTGCATCTTATGTATAAGGGTTTTGTGAAAGGGTATTGGTTTTGAATAAGTCATAGGGAAATAGAACCTCAGCAATATGGGGTCCCCATTAGTGGATAAAAGTGCACCACCGGAAGAGGTTAATGATAAAATGGGGTTTTTGTTCATTCAAGTTAATGACGACATAGATGAGGAAGAGGATGATGAGGGTGATGAAGAGGATAAGTGAGATTGCGGTAACGAAACTGTGAGACCCGCATTTTTGAGGTACTTGCTTAACAAATATTATGCCTGTTGGGTTGGAAACTTTTATTTTCATATCTGCCAACCTACAACTGCCATATCGCCCAAGTTATTGACCTATTCAACTTTAGATTCCATAAATGTATTTCCTAAAGTTGTGTAACAAGACAAGCCTTCGATTCCTTGAACTCCAACAAAAACAATTCCTAAATATGATCAGATTGTTAAACCCTGGTAATAGTTCTGTAATTTACTAAATTGATCCTTAATATAATCAAAAGGCCAGTAAGCTGACCAACGATTATATTTAGGACTTCGGTTTAAGATTAGAGGTCCGGGTATTCGATTATTAATACAATAGGTTGAAATTTTGTGGAAGATTTGAGTCAAAAAAAAGGGGAAGGGGTTGAAATTAAAACCACACGCCTGAACCCCCCCGTACCTCCTTCTTCTTCCTCGTGTGGCCCGACCCCTTCCCCCCTTCTCCCTCTATCGTTCTTCTGCTTCCTCACTGCACGCCTGCCATCTTCTCTTTGTCCTCGCTGCTACGCCACGCCTGACCGGACCCAAGCGACGCCACCGGTGCCGGCGTCTCCCCCCCCCCGCCCGTGGCCGAACCATCTCGGCGCAGAACCGACGAACACCCGGTAAATTGGTGCATGCGAAGTGAGCTCGAACCTGTTCTTCTTCTATAAATTCAATCCTCACCTAAAATTCCTCTGAATCATGCTTAATTTCTCAGAAAAATTGAGTTAGGGTTTTGGGGTTCGGTGGTGGTCGAACCTCACGCAAAGTCAGCGGACCTTCTGGGTGTGTGGAGTCCGATTTTTGACTTCAATCCAGCCAATTCTCACGCATATAGCTTGAATTCGAGGTGGGTGGACCTTTAATCCCTCTTATTTTAAGGATTTCGAATGATAGTTATATGAATCAGTTTACTGAATTGGTAGATTGGATTGTTATTGTATGAATTCGATTATATGTGTGGACAAGCAAATGAATTAAACATTGCTATGCTATGGCAGAACTAATATATTCTTGAAAGGTTGCTAAATGCTTTCAAATGGAGTTTTCGATAAATCTAGCTTACATTTATTGCTAATTATAGCATTAAAGTTAGAAACGAAGTTGTTTTTATGATTTAGCAATCCTATTACGTTTATACGAAGCTTTCAAGTTAGAATCAAAGTCGTTTTATGATTAGGCAACCTTGTTATGTTTATAAAGAGCTTTTTTGCTAAAGACGAAGTCGCTTTATGATTTAGTAAACTTATTGTGTTTTTGCGAAGCATTTAAATTAGAAAATAAGTCGTTTTACGATTTAGTAAACGTGTAACGTTTATAAGAAACTTTAAGTTTAAAGTGAAGTCGTTTTATAAGTTAATGAACGTATTACATTTATACGAAACTTTTAAGTCAAAAATGAAGTCGTTTTACAAATTAGCAAACGTTTTACATCTATAAGAAGTTTCTTAAGTTAAAAACGAAGTCATTTTGCGAGTTAGTAGCCGTGTTACGTTTATATGAGACTTTTAAGTTAGAAACGAAATCGTTTTACGACTTAACAAGCTTATTACGTTTTTAAGAAGCTTTGAAGTTTCAAAGGAAGTCGTTTTATGTGTTAATAGACTCATAACGTTTATGAGAAGCTTTTAAGCTTCGAACTTAGTTGAATTAAGCATTAACTAAACACGTTATGTTTCTAACGAGTTTCGATTTACGATTTAGCAGACATATTACATTTAAAAGAAGCTTTTAGCTGAAAGTGAAGTCGTTTTATGAGTTAGCAGTTGTTTTACATTTACACGAAGCATTTAAGTTAGAAACTATGTCGTTTTACAATTTAGTAAACAATTTACATTATAAGAAGTCTTTAAGTTATTTATGAAGCCGATTTACGTGCTAACAAATCTTATTTTGTTTCTAAGAAACTTGTGAGTTTAAAACGAAGACGTTTTACAAACTAACGAACGCATTATGTTATTAAGAAGCTTTTAAGCTGAAAACGAAATCGTTTTACGATTTAGTAAACTTATTACGTTCATACGAAGCATTCGAGTTAGAAAATAGGTCGTTTTACAATTTGGTAAAGGTGTTACCTTTATAAGAAAACTTTAAGTTTAAAGTAAAGTCGTTCTAAGTATTAACCAACTTATTGCCCTTAAAAGAAGCTTTTAAGCATAAAAGGAGATCGTTTTACGAGTTAATTAACGTAGTACGTTTATACGAAGCTTCTAAATTAGAAACGAAGTCGTTTTTACGAATTCGTAAACGTATTTTACAAAGTTAGTTTACACGTTAGCAAATTTAATTCGATTATAAAAAGCTTTTAAACCATTCACGAAATCGATTTATGAGATTAGTAAACTTGGCTTGTATCATGTTCATCGGTTGTGTTTAAAAGGTTGTAATGAGCGTAAAAGGGCAACAAAAGATGATTATTTACGAATCCTAACTTTCAAGAGCACGCCAGTAACTACGAAGTTTTGAATCGTGAGTTAGTATACTCACCATGTTTTTAAGAGGCCTTTCTTGTTATTTGCCTAAAGCTAAAGTCGTAAGAAAATTATGTTCTCATGTTTTAAGTTCATAAAACTTATATATGAATACGTATAAGCATGTTTGTCCTCTAAGTATGTATGTGTATTAAGTTTTCATGTTTTAAGTTCATTAAACTTATATATGAATACGTATAAGTATGTTTGTCTACGAAGTATGTATGTGTATTATGTTTTCATGTTTTAAGTTCATAAAACTTATATATGAATACGTATAAGTATGTTTGTCTACGAAGTTTGTATGTGTATTATGTTTTCATGTTTTACATTCATAAAAGTTATATATGAATACGTATAAGCATGTTTATCTACTAAGTATGTATGTATATGAATTTCATAAGTTCCTAAGACCTATATATGAATCAGTATGAGTATGTATGTGAACGTATGGTTATGTTCATGTCTATGTGTGCGTAGAGGAGCTACTCTAGAAACTTTAAGCTTAAGTCTGAGACCCAGGGATGGTGGCTTAGTTCCCGCCTGGTATCACATATGTTACGTTATGATAGATTCAGGGATGGTGGTTTGATTCCCGCCTGAAGTATAAGTATGAAATTACGTCTCAGCATAGTATGATGTCTGTCCGGATAGGCGTATATTGCCGCTCGAGTTTGGCCAACTCGGGATGGCAGTAACAAAGTACCTCTAAGAGTCTAGTCTCCTCATTTACGTGAATAATTTACTACGTATGTTTTTCTATAAGTAAAGATTATGTGTAAAACCCCTGTTTATGCTATGTTCCTGGGTTTACGTAACTTCATTATGGTTGGTCAATATATTACGGTTTTTACTAAAGTTAAGTTTTTTGGTGTGACTATTCCTTCGCTGGATTTATGGTTCGAATATGTTGTATTATGTGAAAGCTCTTCAACTAAAATGAATTACGAAAGGCTTTCGTATGTTGATATGTATTTTAAGTATGTTTTGGGAGAGGGTTTACTCACTGAGCGGTGGTTGTTCATCCCTATTACTTTTCCCCTTTTTCCCAGATCCACAGGTATGTGATTGACGCGTGGAGTGTAACAAGGATGGACTTGCTTGGTTTGATTATGACGTAATTATGTAATATTGAATATGTTGTAAGGTTATGTAATTATTTAACTTCTTGTAAAGTTTACGAAAAATAGAAAGCTCTGTATACTCCGGGCGTGTGGCCCGTAGAGTTGTGGACTCCGGCGTATAGCCGTTGAGATGTTGGTGTTATATAGTACCATTATGTATTGCAGGGTTATTCTGTAAGGCTTGAAGCCTGGGAAATGGTCAGTTTTCAGGGGAGACTCTGTCCGTTTTGCCCCAAAAATTAAGAAAATTCTAGCATTTCTAGCCCTAGGGTTAGACACAAGGCCCAATTAGGTTATAGTGGCTTAAGTTTTAAATTTTGAGTCTCTCTTATATTATGTTTCTAATAGGTTTAAGCAAGTTGCCTTAAGAGTCCTTCCGCAGGGGAAGGCTGTGGCGTGTAACACGATCCGCCTGAGGTTGGGGGTGTTATATTTGATGGTATTAGAGCTATAGGATTTTATAAAACGATAAAAGAAAATGAGATTGACTCGCCGATATGTTTTTATGTGCTAAGAGTTATATGTTATATGCTACGTCTTATGTGCTGTGCGATGTATGTTGTATATTAAGTGTTAAGTGTTAAGCGCTAAATTGTTGTAAGCTTACTAGGAGGGGGTTGATGGAAATTCCTCTATAAGTAGTATATGTATATGGTGCACATAAGTGACCTGGAGTCTTATTACGAGTGCAGGAGTTAAGATAGTATACGATATGTCAGAAGAGAGGCAAAATCCTCCTCCACCTCCGCCTCCAAATGATGGGATGGAGATGCTCATTAAATTTTTGAAGCTTAAGCCACCTATGTTTGACGAAGCACCAGATCCAATTCAGTATGAGCACTGGAAGAGGAAGATTGAGGGATTGTTTGAGGTTATGGAGTGTCCTGCTAATTATAAGGTAAAGTTCGCAGCTCACTTGTTTGAGAAAGATGCTAGCTTTTGGTGGGATACGGTTAAGCCAAAAGAAGGCAAACAACCACTAACTTGGGCAGAGTTTAAGGGGTTATTAGATGAAAAATACTATCCTAAGGAGGTAAAATGGGCTAAGGAGCAGGAATTTTTGGATCTAAAGCAAGGAAAAATGCCAGTTATTGAGTATCTGTCTAAGTTTAATGAATTGAGCAGGTTTGCTCCTCATCAAGTAACGAATGAGGAAATGAAAATGGATCGATTTGAGAGAGGCCTCAAATCTAAGATAAAGACAAACATGGCTGCACTAACCTTTCCAAACCTCCAAACGATGTACCAAAAAGCCATCAAAGTGGAGCGTGTTATAGATGAGTCTGAGGCATCTGAGTTAGCTACGCAACAGAAAAGGAAGCGTGAGGTCGAGAGCTCACAAGGAGAAGTACGTGGGAATGGGAGGAAGCCTAGCTCCAATCATCAATCTCAGAAGGACCGCACTCCATATGAGCCCAGGCCTCGATGCGATACATGTGGCAAGCTCCACAATGGGCCCTGTGCAAGATTAACTGGGGCGTGCTTTGAGTGTGGAGAAATTGGACATTACCAAAACCAATGTCCGAAGAAAGTACAGGAAAATATACAAGCTAAGCAAAGTACTCAGTCAGCAAATAGGCAAGGCGGCAACAATCTCCAAGCAAGAAAATGACTCCTCCAATCTCACAGCTCCATGATGTGTATGAAAGTCGGTAAGAAATCTTTCTTTTAGTACTTCCTTTTTATATAAGTATATATGGATTTATTTCGCATCATGTGACGAAAGCGTATAAGTTTTGAGGACGAAACTTTTTATGAGTAGGGGAGAATGTGAGACCCGCATTTTTGAGATACTTGCTTAACAAATATTATGCCTGTTGAGTTGGAAACTTTTATTTTCATATCTGCCAACCTACAACTGCCATATCGCCCAAGTTATTGACCTATTCAACTTTAGATTCCATAAATGAATTTCCTAAAGTTGTGTAACAAGACAAGCCTTCGATTCCTTGAACTCCAACAAAAGCAATTCCTAAATACGATCAGATTGTTGAACCCTGGTAATAGTTCTGTAATTTACTAAATCGATCCTTAATATAATCAAAGGGCCAGTAAGCTGACCAATGATTATATTTAGGACTTCAGTTTAAGATTAGAGGCCCGGGTATTCGATTATTAATATAATAGGTTGAAGTTTTGCGGTAGATTTGAGTCAAAAAAAGGGGGGGAAGGGGTTGAAATTAAAACCACACGCTTGAACCCCCCCGTGCCTCCTTCTTCTTCCTCGCGTGGCCCGACCCCTTCCCCCCTTCTCTCCCTGTCGTTCTTCTGCTTCCTCACTGCACGCCTGCCATCTCCTCTTTGTCCTCGCTGCTACGCCATGCCTGACCGGACCCAAGCGACGCCACCGGTGCCGGCGTCTCCCCCCTCCCCGTGGCCGAACCATCTCGGCGCAGAACCGGCCAACACCCGGTAAATTGGTGCATGCAAGGTGAACTCGAACCTGTTCTTCTTCTATAAATTCAATCCTCATCTAAAATTCATCTGAATCATGCTTAATTTCTCAGAAAAATTGAGTTAGGGTTTTGGGGTTCGGTGGTGGTCGAACCTCACGCGAAGTCAGCGGACCTTCTGGGTGTGTGGAGTCCGATTTTTGACTTCAATCCAGCCAATTCTCACGTGTATAGCTTGAATTCGAGGTGGGTGGACCTTTAATCCCTCCTATTTTAAGGATTTCGAATGATAGTTATATGAATCAGTTTACTGAATTGGTAGATTGGATTGTTATTGTATGAATTCGATTATATGTGTGGACAAGCAAATGAATTAAACATTGCTATGCTAGGGCAGAACCAATATATTCTTGAAAGGTTGCTAGATGTTTTAAAATGGAGTTTTCGATGAATCTAGCTTACATTTATTGCTAATTATAGCATTAAAGTTAGAAACGAAGTTGTTTTTATGATTTAGCAACCCTATTACGTTTATACGAAGCTTTCAAGTTAGAATCAAAGTTGTTTTATGATTAGGCAACCTTGTTATGTTTATAAAGAGCTTTTTTGCTAAAGACGAAGTCGCTTTACGATTTAGTAAATTTATTGTGTTTTTGCAAAGCATTTAAATTAGAAAATAAGTCGTTTTACGATTTAGTAAACGTGTAACGTTTATAAGAAACTTTAAGTTTAAAGTGAACTCGTTTTATAAGTTAATGAACGTATTACATTTATACGAAACTTTTAAGTCAAAAATGAAGTCGTTTTACAAATTAGCAAACGTTTTACATCTATAAGAAGTTTCTTAAGTTAAAAACGAAGTCATTTTGCGAGTTAGTAGCCGTATTACATTTATAATAGACTTTTAAGCTAGAAACGAAATCGTTTTACGACTTAACAAGCTTATTACGCTTTTAAGAAGCTTTGAAGTTTCAAAGGAAGTCGCTTTACGTGTTAATAGACTCATAACGTTTATGAGAAGCTTTTAAGCTTCGAACTTAGTTGAATTAAGCACTAACTAAACACGTTATGTTTCTAACGAGTTTCGATTTACGATCTAGCAGACATATTACATTTAAAAGAAGCTTTTAGCTAAAAGTGAAGTCGTTTTATGAGTTAGCAGTCGTTTTACATTTACACGAAGCATTTAAGTTAGAAACTATGTCGTTTTACAATTTAGTAAACATTTTACATTATAAGAAGTCTTTAAGTTATTTATGAAGCCGATTTACGTGCTAACAAATCTTATTTTGTTTCTAAGAAGCTTGTGAGTTTAAAACGAAGACGTTTTACAAACTAACGAACGCATTATGTTATTAAGAAGCTTTTAAGTTGAAAACGAAATCGTTTTACGATTTAGTAAACTTATTACGTTCATACGAAGCATTCGAGTTAGAAAATAAGTCGTTTTACAATTTGGTAAAGGTGTTACCTTTATAAGAAAACTTTAAGTTTAAAGTAAAGTCGTTTTAAGTATTAATCAACTTATTGCCCTTAAAAGAAGCTTTTAAGCCTAAAAGGAGATCGTTTTACGAGTTAATCAACGTATTACATTTATACGAAGCTTCTAAATTAGAAACGAAGTCGTTTTTACGAACTCGTAAACATATTTTACAAAGTTAGTTTACACGTTAGCAAATTTAATTCGATTATAAAAAGCTTTTAAACCATTCACGAAATCGATTTATGAGATTAGTAAACTTGGCTTGTATCATGTTCATCACTTGTGTTTAAAAGGTAGTAATGAGCGCAAAAGGGCAACTGAAAGTGATTATTTACGAATCCTAACTTTCAAGAGCACGCCAGTAACTATGAAGTTTTGAATCGTGAGTTAGTATACTCACCATGTTTTTAAGAGGCCTTTCTTGTTATTTGCCTAAAGCTAAAGTCGTAAGAAAATTATGCTCTCATGTTTTAAGTTCATAAAAGTTATATATGAATACGTATAAGCATGTTTGTCCTCTAAGTATGTATGTGTATTAAGTTTTCATGTTTTAAGTTCATTAAAATTATATATGAATACGTATAAGTATGTATGTGTATTATGTTTTCATGTTTTAAGTTCATAAAACTTATATATGAATACGTATAAGTTTGTTTGCCTACGAAGTTTGTATGTGTATTATGTTTTCATGTTTTAAATTCATAAAACTTATATATGAATACGTATAAGCATGTTTATCTACTAAGTATGTATATATATGAATTTCATAAGTTCCTAAGACCGATATATGAATCAGTATGAGTTTGTATGTGAACGTATGGTTATGTTTATGTCTATGTGTGCGTAGAGGAGCTACTCTAGAAACTTTAAGCTTAAGTCTGAGACCCAGGGATGGTGGCTTAGTTCCACCTGATATCACATATGTTACGTTATGATAAATTCAGGGATGGTGGTTTGATTCCCGCCTGAAGTCTAAGTATGAAATTACGTCTCAGCATAGTATGATGTCTGTCCGGATAGGCGTATGTTGCCGCTCGAGTTTGGCCAACTCAGGATGGCAGTAACAAAGTACCTTTAAGAGTCTAGTCTCCTCATTTACGTGAATAATTTACTACATATGTTTTTCTATAAGTAAAGATTATGTGTAAAACCCCTATTTATGCTATGTTCCTGGGTTTACGTAACTTCATTATGGTTGGTCAATATATTACGGTTTTTACTAAAGTTAAGCTTTTTGGTATGACTATTCCTTCGCTGGGTTTATAGTTTGAATATGTTGTATTATGTGAAAGCTCTTCAACTAAAATGACTTACGAAAGGCTTTCGTATGTTGATATGTATTTTAAGTATGTTTTGGGAGAGAGGGTTTACTCACTGAGCGGTGGTTGCTTATCCCCATTACTTTTCCCCTTTTTCCCAGATCCACAGGTATGTGATTGATGCGTGGAGTGCAACAAGGATGGACTTGCTTGGTTTGATTATGACGTAATTATGTAATATTGAATATGTTGTAAGGTTGTGTAATTATTTAACTTCTTGTAAAGTTTACGAAAAATAGAAAGCTCTGTATACTCCGGGCGTGTGGCCCGTAGAGTTGTGGACTCCGGCGTGTAGCCGCTGAGATGTTGGTGTTATATAGTACCATTATGTATTGCAAAGTTATTATGTAAAGCTTTAAGCCTGGGAAATGGTTAGTTTTCAGGGGAGACTATGTCCGTTTTGCCCCAGAAATTAAGAAAATTTCTAGCCCTAGGGTTAGACTCAAGGCCCAATTAGGTTATAGTGGCTTAAGTTTTAAATTTTGAGTCTCTCTTATGTTATGTTTCTAATAGGTTTAAGCAAGTTGCCTTCACAGTCATTCCCCAGGGGAAGGCTGTGGCGTGTAACACGACCCGCCTGAGGTCGGGGGTGTTGCATTTGATGGTATCAGAGTTGTAGGATTTTATAAAACGATAAAAAAAAATGAGATTTGACTCGCCGATATGTTTTTATGTGCTAAGAGTTATATGTTATGTGCTACGTGTTATGTGCTATGCGATATATGTTGTATATTAAGTGTTAAGTGTTAAGTGCTAAATTGTTGTAAGCTTACTAGGAGAGGGTTGATGGAAATTCCTCTATAAGTAGTATATGTATATGGTGCACATAAGTGACCTGGAGTCTTATTATGAGTGCAGGAGTTAAGATAGTATACGATATGTCGGAAGAGAGGCAAAATCCTCCTCCACCTCTGCCTCCAAATGATGGGATGGAGATGCTCATTAAATTTTTGAAGCTTAAGCCACCTATGTTTGACGGAGCACCAGATCTAATTCAGTATGAGCACTGGAAGAGGAAGATTGAGGGATTGTTTGTGGTTATGGAGTGTCCTGCTAATTATAAGGTGAAGTTCGTAGCTCACTTGTTTGAGAAAGATGCTAGCTTTTGGTGGGATACGGTTAAGCCAAAAGAAGGCGAACAACCACTAACTTGGGCAGAGTTCAAGGGGTTATTAGATGAAAAATACTATCCTAAGGAGGTAAAATGGGTTAAGGAGCAGGAATTTTTGGATCTAAAGCAAGAAAAAATGCCAGTTATTGAGTATATGTCTAAGTTTAATGAATTGAGTAGGTTTGCTCCTCATCAAGTGACGAATGAGGAAAGGAAAATGGAACGATTTAAGAGAGGCCTCAAATCTAAGATAAAGACAAACATGGCTGCACTAACCTTTCCAAACCTCCAAACGATGTACCAAACAGCCATCAAAGTGGAGCGTGTTATAGATGAGTCTGAGGCATCTGAGTTAGCTACACAACAGAAAAGGAAGCGTGAGGTCGAGAGCTCACAAGGAGGAGTACGTGGGAATGGGAGGAAGCCTACCTCCAATCATCAATCTCAGAAGGACCGCACTCCATATGAGCCAAGGCCTCGATGCGATACATGTGACAAGCTCCACAATGGGCCCTGTGCAAGATTAACTGGGGCGTGCTTTGAGTGTGGAGAAATTGGACATTACCAAAACCAACGTCCAAAGAAAGTACAGGAAAATATACAAGCTAATCAAAGTTCTCAGTCAGCAAATAGGCAAGGCGGCAACAATCTCCAAGCAAGAAAATGACTCCTCCAATCTCACAGCTCCATGATGTGTATGAAAGTCGGTAAGAAATCTTTCTTTAAGTACTTCCTTTTTATATAAGTATATATGGATTTATTTCGCATCATGTGACCAAAGCGTATAAGTTTCGAGGACGAAACTTTTTATGAGTGGGGGAGAATGTGAGACCCGCATTTTTGAGGTACTTGCTTAACAAATATTATGCCTGTTGGGTTGGAAACTTTTATTTTCATATCTGCCAACCTACAACTGTCATATCACCCAAGTTATTGACCTATTCAACTTTAGATTCCATAAATGAATTTCCTAAAGTAGTGTAACAAGACAAGCCTTCGATTCCTTGAACTCCAACAAAAGCAATTCCTAAATACGATCAGATTGTTGAACCCTGGTAATAGTTCTGTAATTTACTAAATCGATTCTTAATATAATCAAAGGGCCAGTAAGATGACCAACGATTATATTTAGGACTTCGGTTTAAGATTAGAGGCCTGGGTATTCGATTATTAATACAATAGGTTGAAGTTTTGCGGTAGATTTGAGTCAAAAAAAAGGGGAAGGGGTTGAAATTAAAACCACACGCCTGAACCCCCCCGTGCCTCCTTCTTCTTCCTCGTGTGGCCCGACCCCTTGCCCCCTTCTCTCTCTGTCGTTCTTCTGCTTCCTCATTGCACGCCTGCCATCTCCTCGTTGTCCTCGCTGCTGCGCCACGCCTGACCGGACCCAAGCAACGCCACCGGTGCCGGCGTCTCCCCCCCCGCCCGTGGCCGAACCATCTCGGCGTAGAACCAGCGAACACCCGATAAATTGGTGCATGCAAGGTGAACTCGAACCTGTTCTTCTTCTATAAATTCAATCCTCATCTAAAATTCATCTGAATCATGCTTAATTTCTCAGAAAAATTGAGTTAGGGTTTTGGGGTTCGGTGGTGGTCGAAACTTACGCGAAGTCAGCGGACCTTCTGGGTGTGTGGAGTCCGATTTTTGACTTCAATCCAGCCAATTCTCACGCATATAGCTTGAATTCGAGGTGGGTGGACCTTTAATCCCTCCTATTTTAAGGATTTCGAATGGTAGTTATATGAATCAGTTTACTGAATTGGTAGATTGGATTGTTATTGTATGAATTCGATTATATGTGTGGACAAGCAAATGAATTAAATATTGCTATGCTAGGGCAGAATCAATATATTCTTGAAAGGTTGCTAGATGTTTTAAAATGGAGTTTTCGATGAACTTAGCTTACATTTATTGCTAATTATAGCATTAAAGTTAGAAACGAAGTTGTTTTTATGATTTAGCAACCCTATTATGTTTATACGAAGCTTTCAAGTTACAATCAAAGTCGTTTTATGATTAGGCAACCTTGTTATGTTTATAAAGAGCCTTTTTGCTAAAGACGAAGTCGCTTTACGATTTAGTAAACTTATTGTGTTTTTGCGAAGCATTTAAATTAGAAAATAAGTCATTTTACGATTTAGTAAATGTGTAACGTTTATAAGAAACTTTTAAGTTTAAAGTGAAGTCGTTTTACAAGTTAATAAACGTATTACATTTATACGAAGCTTTTAAGTCAATAATAGAGTCGTTTTACAAACTAGCAAACGTTTTACGTTTATAAGAAGTTCTTAAGTTAAAAACGAAGTCATTTTGCGAGTTAGTAGCCGTATTACGTTTATATGAGACTTTTAAGTTAGAAACGAATTCGTTTTACGACTTAACAAGCTTATTACGTTTTTAAGAAGCTTTGAAGTTTCAAAGGAAGTCGTTTTATGTGTTAATAGACTCATAACGTTTATGAGAAGCTTTTAAGTTTCGAACTTAGTTGAATTAAGCACTAACTAAACACGTTATGTTTTTTACGAGTTTCGATTTACGATTTAGCAGACGTATTACATTTAAAAGAAGCTTTTAGCTAAAAGTGAAGTCGTTTTATGAGTTAGCAGTCGTTTTACATTTACACGAAGCATTTAAGTTAGAAACTATGTCGTTTTACGATTTAGTAAACAATTTATGTTATAAGAAGTCTTTAAATTATTTCTGAAGCCGATTTACGTGCTAACAAATCTTATTTTGTTTCTAAGAAGCTTGTAAGTTTAAAACGAAGACGTTTTACAAACTAACGAACACATTATGTTATTAAGAAGCTTTTAAGTCGAAAACGAAATCGTTTTACGATTTAGTAAACTTATTACGTTCATACGAAGCATTCGAGTCAGAAAATAAGTCGTTTTACAATTTGGTAAAGGTGTTACCTTTATAAGAAAACTTTAAGTTTAAAGTAAAATCGTTTTAAGTATTAACCAACTTATTGCCCTTATAAGAAGCTTTTAAGTCTAAAAGGAGATCGTTTTACGAGTTAATTAACGTATTACGTTTATACGAAGCTTCTAAATTAGAAACGAAGTCGTTTTTACGAATTCGTAAACGTATTTTACAAAGTTAGTTTACACGTTAGCAAATTTAATTCGATTATAAAAAGCTTTTCAACCATTCACGAAATCGATTTATGAGATTAGTAAACTTGGCTTGTATCATGTTCATCGCTTGTGTTTAAAAGGTTGTAATGAGCCTAAAAGGGCAACTGAAAGTGATTATTTACGAATCCTAACTTTCAAGAGCACGCCAATAACTACGAAGTTTTGAATCGTGAGTTAGTATATTCACCATGTTTTTAAGAGGCCTTTCTTGTTATTTGCCTAAAGCTAAAGTCGTAGGAAAATTATGTTCTCATGTTTTAAGTTCATAAAACTTATATATGAACACGTATAAGCATGTTTGTCCTCTAAGTATGTATGTATATTAAGTTTTCATGTTTTAAGTTCATTAAACTTATATATGAATACGTATAAGTATGTTTGTCTACGAAGTATGCATGTGTATTATGTTTTCTTGTTTTAAGTTCATAAAACTTATATATGAATACGTATAAGTATGTTTGTCTACGAAGTTTATATGTGTATTATGTTTTCATGTTTTAAATTCATAAAACTTATATATGAAAACGTATAAGCATGTTTATCTACTAAGTATGTATGTATATGAATTTCATAAGTTCCTAAGACCTATATATGAATCAGTATGAGTTTGTATGTGAACGTATGGTTATGTTTATGTCTATGTGTGCGTAGAGGAGCTACTCTAGAAACTTTAAGCTTAAGTCTGAGACCCAGGGATGGTGGCTTAGTTCCCGCCTGGTATCACATATGTTAGGTTATGATAGATTTAGGGATGGTGGTTTGATTCCCGCCTGAAGTCTAAGTATGAAATTACGTCTCAGCATAGTATGATGTCTGTCCGGATAGGCGTATGTTGCCGCTCGAGTTTGGCCAACTCGGGATGGCAGTAACAAAGTACCTCTGAGAGTCTAGTCTCCTCATTTACGTGAATAATTTACTACGTATGTTTTTCTATAAGTAAAGATTATGTGTAAAACCCCTATTTATGCCATGTTCCTGGGTTTACATAACTTCATTATGGTTGGTCAATATATTACGGTTTTTACTAAAGTTAAGCTTTTTGGTATGACTATTCCTTCGCTGGGTTTATGGTTCGAATATGTTGTATTATGTGAAAGCTCTTCAACTAAAATGAATTACGAAAGGCTTTCGTATGTTGATATGTATTTTAAGTATGTTTTGGGAGAGATGGTTTACTCACTGAGCGGTGGTTGCTCATCCCCATTACTTTTCCCCTTTTTCCCAGATCCACAGGTATGTGATTGACGCATGGACTGCAACAAGGATGGACTTGCTTGGTTTGATTATGATGTAATTATGTAATAT
>JAKOGI010002873.1:0-80269 GCA_029747015.1 Carnegiea gigantea
TGCGTTACGGACGGTAGCTCGACCACCTTCATCGCCCCGTGCAAGCATGGGGTTTCATCCGTGTGTTGCAGTAAAAAAGGGCCTCTGATGTGGTTTTCAGGGCTTGGAGGCGTCCGTAGGGGAATTTTGGTAATTTCGAGCGAACATGCGCGGAAGGCCTGATTTGGATGCTTCTTCCTCGTCCTAGTCAGTTCTCATCCGACGGCCACAGCAAATGAAACGAGAAAGATCAGTGCTTTTTAAGGAAGAAAAAAATAAGAAGAAAGGGGGGGGAACACGAGGACTTCCCAGGAGGTCACCCATCCTAGTACTACTCACGCCCAAGCACGCTTAACTGCGGAGTTCTGATGGGATCCGGTGCATTAGTACTGGTATGATCGCACCCATTAGATTCTTGCGAAACAAATGTTTCATTGAGTGTACGCGGCCGTAGAGTCGCGCATACAGCATACAGCACGCCAGCTCCAAAGAGGTCGCAAGTGCGTAACTGACAGCTCGGAAGAGGCGAGCTAAGCGTGGGCTTTCGTCCGTGTGTTGCAGTAAAATGGGGCCTCTCAAGTGGTTTTCAGGGTCAGGAGGCGTCCGTTGGGGAATTTCGGTCATTTCGAGTGAACATGGGCGGAGGGCCTGATTTGGATTCTTTTGCCTCGTCCTGGTCAGTTCTCATCCGAAGGCAACAGCAAATGAAACGAGAAGGATCGGTGCTTTTTAGAAAGAAAAAACGACGAAAAAGGGGTGCATCATGAGGGCTTCCCAGGAGGTCACCCATCCTAGTACTACTCTCGTCCAAGCACGCTTAACTGCGAAGTTCTGATGGGATCCGGTGCATTAGTGCTGGTATGATCGCACCCATTGAATTCTTGCCGAACAAATGTTTCATTGAGGGCACGCGGCCGCAGAGTCGCGCATGCAGCATGCCAGCGCCAAAGAGGTCGCAAGTTCGTAACTGACAGCTCGGAACAGGCGAGCTAAGCGTGCATTACGGACGGTAGCTTGACCACATTCACCGCCTCGTGCATGCATGGGGTTTCGTCCGTGTGTTGCAGTGAAAAAGGGCCTCTGATGTGGTTTTCAGCACCAGGAGGCGTCCGTGGGGGAATTTCGGTCATTTCGAGTGAACATGGGCAGAGGGCCTGATTTGGATTCTTTTTCCTCGTCCTGGTCAGTTCTCATCCGAAGGCTACAGCAAATGAAACGAGAAAGATCGGTGCTTTTTAGAAAGAAAAAACGACGAAAAAAGGGTGCAACACGAGGACTTCCCAGGAGGTCACCCATCCTAGTACTACTCTCGCCCAAGCACGCTTAATTGCAGAGTTCTGATAGGATCGGGTCCATTAGTGCTGGTATGATCGCACCCATTGGATTCTTGCGGAACAAATGTTTCATTGAGTGCGCGCGGCTGCCGAGTCGCGCATGCAGCGCCCCAAATCTAAAGATGTCGCAAGTTCGTAACTGACAGCTCGAAAGCGGCGAGCTATGCGTGCGTTACGGAGGGTAGCTCGACCACCTTCATCGCCCCATGCCAGCGTTGGGTTTCGTCCCTGTGTTGCTGTAAAAAAGGGCCTCTGAAGTGGTTTTTTGGGCCAAGAGTAGTCCGTAGGGGAATTTTGGACATTCCGACTGAACATGGACGAAAGGCCTGATTTGGATGCGTTTTCCTCGTCCGGGCCAGGTCTCATCCGACGCCCACAGCAAATGAAACGAGAAGGATCAGTGTTTTTAAAAAAGGAAAAAAACGAAAAAGGGGTGCAACACGAGCGCTTCCCGGGTGGTCACCCATCGTACTACTACTCTTGCCCAGGCACGCTTAACTGCGGAGTTTTGATGGGATCCGCTGCATTACTGCTGGTATGATCGCGGCCATTGGATTCTTGCGGAACAAATGTTTCGTTGAGTGTACGCGGCCGCTGAGTCGTGCTTAATGCACGCCGGCTTTAAAGAGGTCGCAAGTTCGTAACTTACAGGTCGGAAGCGGCGAGCTAGGCGTGCGTTACGGATGGTAGCTCGACCACCTTCATCGCCCCTTGTCAACGTGTTGTTTCGTCCTTGTGTTGCGGTAAAAAAGGGCATCTGAAGTGGTTTTCAAGGCCAAGAGTCGTCAGTAGGGGAATTTTGGTCATTTCGACTGAACATGGCCGAAAGGCCTGATTTGGATGGCTTTTTCCTCATCCTGGTCAGGTCTCATCCAACGCCCGCAGCAAATGAAACGAGAAGGATCGGTGCTTTTAAAAAAGGAAAAAAAAAACGAACAAGGGTTGCAACACGAGGACTTCCCATGAGGTCACCCATCCTAGTACTACTCTCGCCCAAGCACGCTTGACTGCGGAGTTCTGATGGGATCCGGTGCATTGGTGCTGGTTTGATCGCACCCATTGGATTTTTGCGGAACAAATCTTTTATGGAGCGTACGCGGCTGCCGAGTCGCACATACAGCGCGCCAAATCTAAAGAGGTCGCAAGGTCGCAACTGACAGCTCGGAAGCGGCGAGCTAAGAGTGCGTTACGGACGGTCGCTCGGCCCCTTCATCGCCCCGTGCAAGCATGGGCTTTCGTCCGTGTGTTGCAGTAAAATGGGGCCTCTAATGAGGTTTTCAGGGCCAGGAGGCGTCCGCTGGGGAATTCCGGAAATTTCGAGTGAACAATGGCGGAAGGTCGGACTTGGATGCTTTTTCCTCGTCCTGGTCAGTTCTCATCAGACGGCCACAGCAAATGAAACGAGAAGGATCGGTGCTTTTAAGAAAGTGAAAAGCAACGAAAAGGGGCGCAACACGAGGACTTCCCAGGAGGACACCCATCCTAGTACTACTCTCGCGCAAGCACGCTTAACTGCGGAGTTCTGATGGGATCCGGTGCATTAGTGGGGTTGCATCCGTGTGTTGCAGTAAAAAAGGGCCTCTGATGTGGTTTTCAGGGCCAGGAGGCGTCCGTAGGGGAATTTCGGTCATTACGAGTGAACATGGGCGGAGGGCCTGATTTGGATTCTTTTTCCTTGTCCTGGTCAGTTCTCATCCGAAGGCAACAGCAAATGAAACGAGAAAGATCGGTGCTTTTTAGAAAGAAAAAACGACGAAAAAGGGGTGGAACAAGAAGACTTCCCAGGAGGTCACCCATCCTAGTACTACTCTCGCCCAAGCACGCTTAACTGGGAAGTTTTGATGGGATCCGGTGCATTAGTGCTGGTATGATCGCACCCATTGGATTCTTGCGGAACAAATGTTTCATTGAGGGTACGCGACCGCAGAGTCGCGCATACAGCACGCCAGCTCCAAAGAGGTCGCAAGTTCGTAACTGACAGCTCGAAAGAGGCGAGCTAAGCGTGCGTTACGGACGGTAGCTCGACCCCCTCCATCGCCCCGTGCAAGCATGGGCTTTCGTCCGTGTGTTGCAGTAAAATGGGGCCTCTCAAGTGGTTTTCAGGGCCAGGTGGCGTCCGTTGGGGAATTTCGGAAATTTCGAGAGAACAAGGGCGGAAGGTCGGACTTGGATACTTTTGCCTCGTCCTGGTCAGTTCTCATCCGACACAGCAAATGAAACGAGAAGGATCGGCGCTTTTAAGAAAGTAAAAAACAACGAAAAGGGGGTTCAACACGAGGACTTCCCAGGAGGTCACCCATCCTAGTACTACTCTCGCCCAAGCACGCTTAACTACGGAGTTCTGATGGGATCCGGTGCATTAGTGCTGGTATGATCGCACCCATTGGATTCTTGCGGAACAAATGTTTCATTGAGTCCACGCGGCTGCTGAGTCGCGCATGCAGCACCCCAAATCTAAAGAGGTCGTAAGTTCGTAACTGACAGCTTGGAAGCGGCGAGCTATGCGTGCGTTGCGGATGGTAGCTCGACCACCTTCATCGCCCCTTGCCAGCGTGGGATTTCGTCCCTGTGTTGCTGTAAAAAAGGGCCTCTGAAGTGGTTTGTAGGGCCAAGATCGTCCGTGGGGGAATTTTGGTCATTTCGACTGAACATGGACAAAAGGCCTGATTTGGATGCTTTTTCCTCGTCCTGGCCAGGTCTCATCCGACGCCCACAGCAGATGAAACGAGAAGGATCAGTGTTTTTAAAAAAGGATGAAAACGAAAAAGGGGTGAAACACGAGGACTTCCCAGGAGCTCACCCATCCTACTACTACTCTCGCCCAAGCACGCTTAACTGCGGAGTTCTGATGGGATCCGCTGCATTAGTGCTGGTATGATCGCAGCCATTGGATTCTTGCGGAACAAATGTTTCGTTGAGTGTACGCGGCCGCTGAGTCGCGCTTAATGCACGCCGGCTCTAAAGAGGTCGCAAGTTCGAAACTTACAGGTCGAAAGCGGCGAGCTAGGCGTGCGTTGCGGATGGTAGCTCGACCACCTTCATCGGCCCTTGCCAACGTGGGGTTTCGTCCTTGAGTTGCTGTGCAAAAGGGCCTCTGAAGTGGTTTTCAGGGCCAAGAGTCGTCAGTAGGGGAATTTTGGTCATTTCGACAGAACATGGACGAAAGGCCTGATTTGGATGCTTTTTCCTCGTCCTGGCCGGGTCTCATCCGTCGCCCACAGCAAATGAAACGAGAAGGATCAATGTTTTTAAAAAAGGAAAAAAAACGAAAAAGGGGTGCAACACGAGCGCTTCCCAGGAGGTCACCCATCCTACCACCACTCTTGCCCAAGCACGCTTAACTGCGGAGTTCTGATGCGATCCGCTGCATTAGTGCTGGTATGATCGCAGCCACTGGATTCTGGCGGAACTAATGTTTCCTTGAGTGTACGCGGCCGCTAAGTCGCGCTTAATGCACGCCGGCTCTAAAGAGGTCGCAAGTTCGTAACTTACAGGTCGGAAGCGGCGAGCTAGGCGCGCGTTACGGATGGTAGCTCGAGCACCTTCATCGCCCCTTGCCAGCGTGGGGTTTCGTCCTTGTGTTGCTATAAAAAAAGGGCCTCTGAAGTGGTTTTCAGGGCCAAGAGTCTTCAGTAGGGGAATTTTGGGCATTTCGACTGGACATGGCCGAAAGGCCTGATTTGGATGGCTTTTTCCTCATCCTGGTCAGGTCTCATCCAATGCCCACAGCAAATGAAACAAGAAGGATCGGTGCTTTTAAAAAAGATAAAAAATGAACAAGGGTTGTAACACGAGGACTTCCGAGGAGGTCACCCATCCTAGTACTACTCTCGCCCAAGCACGCTTGACTGCGGAGTTCTGATGGGATCCGGTGCATTGGTGCTGGTTTGATCGCACCCATTGGATTTTTGCGAAACAAATCTTTTATAGAGCGTACGCGGCTGCCGGGTCGCATGTACAACGCCCCAAATCTAAAGAGGTCGCAAGTTCGCAACTTACAGCTCGGAAGCAGCGAGCTAAGCGTGTGTTACGGACGGTAACTCGTCCAACTTCATCGCCCCGCGCAAGCATGGGGTTTCATCCGTGTCTGGCAGTAAAAAAGGGCCTCTGATGTGGTTTTCAGGGCTAGGAGGCATCCGCAGGGGAATTTTCGTAATTTTGAGCGAACATGGGCGGAAGGCCTGATTTGGATGCTTTTTCCTCGTCCTGATCAGTTCCCATCCGACGGCCACAGCAAATGAAACGAGAAAGATCGGTGCTTTTTAAGGAAAAAAAACAACAAAAAAGGGGTGCAATACGAGGACTTCCCAGGAGGTCACCCATCCTAGTACTACCCTCGCCCAAGCACGCTTAACTGCGGAGTTCTGATGGGATCTGGTGCATTAGTGCTGGTATGATCGCACCCATCGGGATAGTCTTGCGGAACAAATGTTCATTGAGGGTACTGCAGGCCGCAGCCGAGGTCGCGAAATATAGCACGCCTAGCTACCAAAGACGGTCGACAAGTTCGTAAAACTGACAGCTCGGAAGAGGAGAGCTAAGCGTGCGTTACGAACGGTAGCTCAACCACCTTCATCGCCCCGTGCAAGTATGGGGTTTCATCCGTGTCTTGCAGTAAAAAAGGGCCTCTGACGTGGTTTTCAGGGTCAGGAGGCGTCGGTAGGGGAATGTTGGTAATTTCGAGCGAACATGGGCGGAAGGCCTGATTTGGATGCTTTTTCCGCGTCTTGGTCAGTTCTCATCCGACGGCCAACGCAAATGAAACGAGAAAGATCGGTGCTTTTTAAGGATGAAAAAAACAACAAAAAAGGGGTGCAACACGAGGACTTCCGGAGAGGTCAACCATCCTAGTTAATGCTATTGACCCAAGCACGCTTACCTGCGCAGTTCTTGATGGAGGATCGGGGCATTAGTGCTGGTATGATTCCACCCATTGGATTCTTGCGGAAACACAATGTCATTGAGGGAACGCGCCGGCCGCAGAGTCAGTAGGCATATAGCACCCCAGCTCAAAGAGGTCGCAAGTTCGCACATGACAGCTCGGATCGGAATCGGCAAGCTAAGAGTTCCTGCGGTTTACGGACGGTTCGACGACCCCTTGTCAGGCACCGTGCACAAGCATGGGCTTTCGTCCGTGTTTGCAAGTAAAATGGTGGCCTCTAATGTGGTTTTCCGGGCCACGCACGGGGTCCGTTGGGGAGCAAAGTTCGAAAATTTCGATGTGAAAACAATGGCGGAAGGTCGGACTTGGATGCTTTTTCCTCGTCCTGGTCAGTTCTCATCAGACGGCCACAGCAAATGAAACGAGAAGGATCGATGCTTTTAAGAAAGTAAAAAGCAACGAAAATGGGGTGCAACACGAGGACTTCCCAGGAGGTCACCCATCCTAGTACTACTCTCGCCCAAGAACGCCTAACTGCGGAGTTCTGATGGGATCTTGTGCTTTAGTGCTGGTATGATCGCACCCATTGGATTCTTGCAGAGCAAATGTTTCATTGAGGGTACGCTGCCGCAGAGTCGCGCATGCAGCACGCCTGCTCCAAAGAGGTCGCAAGTTCGGAACTGACAGCTCGGAAGAGGCGAGCTAAGCGTGCGTTACGGACGGTAGCTCGACCACCTTCATCGCCCCGTGCAAGCGCGAGGTTTCATTCGTGTGTTGCAGTAAAAAAGGGCCTCTGATGTGGTTTTCAGGGCCAGGTGGCATCCGGAGGGGAATTTTCGTAATTTCGAGCGAACATGGGCGGAAAGCCTGATTTGGATGCTTTTTCCTCGTCCTGATCAGTTCTCATTCGACGGCCACTGCAAATGAAACGAGAAAGATCGGTGCTTTTTAAGAAAGAAAAAAACAACAAAAAATGGGCGCAATACGAGGACTTCCCAGGAGGTCATCCATCCCAGTACTGCTCTCGCCCAAGCACGCTTAACTGCGGAGTTCTGACAGGATCCAGTGCATTAGCGCTGGTATGATCGCACCCAATGGATTCTTGCGGAACAAATGTTTCATTGAGGGCACGCGGCCGCAGAGTCGCGCATACAGCACGCCTGCTCCAAAGAGGTCGCAAGTTCGTAACTGACAGCTCGAAAGAGGCGAGCTAAGCGTGCGTTACGGATGGTACCTCCACCACCTTCATCGCCCCGTGCATGCATGGGGTTTCGTCCGTGTGTTGTAGTAAAAAACGGCCTCTGATGTGGCTTTCAGGGCCGGGGGCGTCCGTAGGGGAATTTCGGTAATTTTGAGTAGCGAAATGGGCGGAAGGCCTGATTGGATTTTTTTCTTCGTGCGTGTCAGTTCTGCCTCCGACGGCCACAGCAAATGAAAACGAGGAAAAGATCGAGTGCTTTTTAAGGAAGAAAAAAAAACAACAAAAAAGGTATACAATACCTGAGGAAACTTTTTTTTTGGCCCCCCCTGGAGGGTCACCGATCCTAGTACTACTCTCGCCCAAGCACGCTTAACTGCGGAGTTCTGATGGGATCCGGTGCATTCGTGCTGGTATGATCGCACCCATTGGATTCTTGCGGAACAAATGTTTCATTGAGGGAACGCGGCCGCAGAGTCGCGCATACAGCACGCCAGCTCCAAAGGGGTCGCAAGTTCTTGACTGACAGCTCGGAAGAGGGGAGCTAAGCGTGCGTTACGGACGGTAGCTTGACCACATTCACCGCCCCGTGCATGCATGGGGCTTCGTCCGGGTGTTGTTGTGAAAAAGGGCCTCTGATGTGGTTTTCAGGACCAGGACGCGTCCGTAGGGGAATCTTGGTCATTTCGAGCGAACATAGGCGGAGGGCCAGATTTGGATTTTTTTCCTCGTCTTGGTCAGTTCTCATCCGAAGGCAACAGCAAATGAAACGAGAAAGATCGGTGCTTTTTAGAAAGAAAAAACGACGAAAGATGGGTGCAACACGAGGACTTCCCAGGAGGTCACCCATCCTAGTACTACTCTCGCCCAAGCACGCTTAACTGTGGAGTTCTGACAGGATCCGGTGCATTAGCGCTAGTATGATCGCACCCAATGGATTCTTGCTGAAGAAATGTTTCATTGAGGGCACGCGGCCGCAGAGTCGCGCATACAGCACGCCAGCTCCAAAGAGGTCGCAAGTTCGTAACTGACAGCTCCGAAGAGGAGAGCTAAGCGTGCGTTACGGACGGTAGCTCGACCACCTTCATCGCACGTGCAAGCATGGGGTTTCATCCGTGTGTTGCAGTAAAAAAGGGCCTCTGATGTGGTTTTCAAGGCCAGGAGGCGTCCGTAGGGGAATTTTCGTAATTTCGAGCGAACATGGGCAGAAGGCCTGATTTGGATGCTTTTTCCTCGTCCTGATCATTTCTCATCCGACGGCCACAGCAAATGAAACGAGAAAGATCGGTTCTTTTTAAGGATGGAAAAAAAACAAAAAAGGGCTGCAATACGAGGACTTCCCAGGAGGTCACCCGTCCCAGTACTGCTCTCGCCCAAGCACGCTTAACTGCGGAGTTCTGATGGGATCCGGTGCATTAGTGCTGGTATGATCGCACCCATCGAATTCTTGCGGAACAAATCTTTCATTGAGGGTACGCGGCCGCTGAGTTGCGCATAAAGCACGCCCGCTCCAAAGAGGTCGCAAGTTCGTAACTGACAACTCAGAAGAGGCGAGCTAAGCGTGCGTTACGGACGGTAGCTCGACCACCTTCATCGCCCCGTGCAAGCATGCGGTTTCATCCGTGTGTTGCAGTAAAAAAGGGTCTCTGATGTGGTTTTCAGGGCCAGGAGGCGTCCGTAGGGGAATTTTCGTAATTTCGAGCGAACATGGGCGGAAGGCCTGATTTGGATGCATTTTCCTCGTCCTGATCTGTTCTCATCCGACGACCACAGCAAATGAAACGGGAAAGATCGATGCTTTTTAAGGAAGAAAAAAATAACAAAAAAGGGGTACAACACGAGTACTTCCCAGGAGGTCACCCATCCCAGCACTGCTCTCGCCCAAGCACGCTTAACTGCAGAGTTCTGATGGGATCCGGCGCATTAGTGCTGGTATGATCGCACCCATTGGATTCTTGCGAAACAAATGTTTCATTGAGGGAACACGGCCGCAGAGTCGCGCATGCAGCACGCCAGCTCCAAAGAAGTCGCAAGTTCTTGACAGACATCTCGGAAGAGGGGAGCTAAGCGTGCGTTACGGACGGTAGCTTGACCACATTCACCGCCAAGTGCATGCATGGGGTTTCGTCCGTGTGTTGCAGTGAAAAAGGGCCTCTGATGTGGTTTTCAAGACCAGGACGCGTCCGTAGGGGAATTTCGGTCATTTCGAGTGAACATGGGCGGAGGGCCTGATTTGGATTCTTTTTCCTCGTCTTGGTCAGTTCTCATCCGAAGGAAGCAGCAAATGAAACGAGAAAGATCGGTGCTTTTTAGAAAGAAAAAACGACGAAAAACGGGTGCAACACGACGATTTCCCAGGAGGTCACCCATCCTAGTACTACTCTCGCCCAAGCACGCTTAACTGCGGAGTTCAGACAGGATCCCATGCGTTAGTGCTGGTATGATCGCACCCGTTGAATTCTTGCGGAACAAATGTTTCATTGAGGGCATGCGGCCGTAGAGTCGCGCATACAGCACGCCAGCTCCAAAGAGGTCGCAAGTTCGTAACTGACAGCTCGGAAGAGGAGAGCTAAGCGTGCGTCACCGACGGTAGCTCGACCACGTTCATCGCCCTGTGCAAGCGTGAGGTTTCATCCGTGTGTTGCAGTGAAAAAGGGCCTCTCATGTGGTTTTCAAGGCCAGGAGGCGTCCGTTGGGAAATTTTGGTAATTTCGAGCGAACATGGGCGGAAGGCCTGATTTGGATTCTTTTTCCTCGTCCTGGTCAGTTCTCCTCCGACGTCCACAGCAAATTAAACGAGAAAGATCGGTGCTTTTTAGGGAAGAAAAAAACAAAAAAAAAGAGGTGCAACACGAGGATTTGCCAGGAGGTCACGCATCCTAGTACTACTCTCGCCCAAGCACGCTTAACTGCGGAGTTCTGACAGGATCCGGTGCGTTAGTGCTGGTATGATCGCACCCATTGGATTCTTGCGGAACAAATGCTTCATTGAGGGTACGCGGCCGCAGAGTCGCGCATACAGCACGCCAGCTCTGAAGAGGTCGCAAGTTCGTAACTGACAGCTCGGAAGACGAGAGCTAAGCGTGCGTTACAGACGGTAGCTCGACCACCTTCATCGCCCCATGCAAGCATGAGGTTTCATCCGCGTGTTGCAGTAAAAAAGGGCTTCTAATGTGGTTTTAAGGGCCAGGAGGTGTCCGTAGGGGAATTTTGGTAATTTCGAGCGAACATGGGCGGAAGGCCTGATTTGGATTCTTTTTCCTCGTCCTGGTCAGTTCTCCTCCGACGTCCACAGCAAATGAAACGAGAAGGATCGGTGCTTTTTAAGGAAGAAAAAAACAACAAAAAAGGGGTGCAACATGAGGACTTCCCAGGAGGTCACCCATCCTAGTACTACTCTCGCCCAAGCACGCTTAACTGCGGAGTTCTGATGGGATCCGGTGCATTAGTGCCGGTACGATCGCACCCATTGGATTCTTGCGGACCAAATGTTTCATTGAGGGAACGTGGCCGCAGCGTCGCGCATACAGCACGCCAGCTCCAAAGAGGTCACAAGTTCGTAATTGACAGTTCGGAAGAGGCGAGCTAAGCGTGCGTTACGGACGGTAGCTTGACCACATTCACCGCCCCATGCATCCATGGGGTTTCGTCCGTGTGTTGCAGTGAAAAAGGGCCTCTGATGTGGTTTTCAGGACCAGGAGGCGTCCGTAAGGGAATTTCGGTCATTTCGAGTGAACATGGGCGGAGGGCCCGATTTGGATTCTTTTTCCTCGTCCTGGTGAGTTCTCATCCGAAGGCAACAGCAAATGAAATGAGAAAGATCGGTGGTTTTTAGAAAGAAAAAACGACGAAAAGGGGTGCAACACGACGACTTCCCAAGAGGTCACCCATCCTAGCACTACTCTCGCCCAAGCACGCTTAACTGCGGAGTTCTGTTGGGATCCGGTGCATTAGTGCTCGCATGATCACACCCATTGGATTCTTGCGGAACAAATGTTTCATTGACGGTATGCGGCCGCAGAGTCGCGCATACAACACGCCAGCTCCAAAGAGGTCGAAAGTTCGTAACTGACAGTTCGGAAGAGGTGAGCTAAGCGTGCGTTACAGACGGTAGCTTGACCACATTCACCGCCCCGTGCATGCATGGGGTTTCGTCCGTGTGTTGCAGTGAAAAAGGGCCTCTGATGTGGTTTTCAAGACCAGGACGCGTCCGTAGGGGAATTTCGGTTATTTCGAGTGAACATGGGCGGAGGGCCTTATTTTGATTCTTTTTCCTCGTCCTGGTCAGTTCTCATCCGAAGGCAACAGCAAATGAAACGAGAAAGATCGGTGCTTTTTAGAAAGAAAAAACGACGAAAAAGGGGTGCAACATGAGGATTTCCCAGGAGGTCACCCATCCTAGTACTACTCTCGCCCAAGCACGCTTAACTGCGGAGTTCTGACGGGATCCGGTGCGTTAGTGCTGGTATGATCGCACGTACTGGTTTCTTGCGGAACAAATGTTTCTTTGAGGGTACGCGGCCGCAGAGTCGCGCATACAGCACGCCAGCTCCAAAGAGGTCGCAAGTTCGTAACTGACAGCTCGGAAGAGGAGAGCTAAGCGTGCGTTACCGACGGTAGCTCGACCACCTTCATCGCCCCGTGCAAGCATGAGGTTTCATCCGTGTGCTGCAGTAAAAAAGGGCCTCTCATGTGGTTTTCAAGGCCAGGAGGCGTCCGTAGGGGAATTTTGGTAATTTCGAGCGAACATGAGCGGAAGGCCTGATTTGGATTCTTTTTCCTCGTCCTGGTCAGTTCTCCTCCGACGTCCACAGCAAATTAAACGAGAAAGATCGGTGCTTTTTAGGGAAGAAAAAAACAACAAAAAAGGGGTGCAACACGAGGAACCTTACCCAAAGGAAGTCCACCCATCTAGTACTACTCTCGCGAAGCACGCTTAACTGCTCGGAGTTATGATGGATCCAGGTAAACTTTCAGTGCTGTATTCCGCGGGATCGCACCCATTGGTCCTTGCGGAAAACATTGTCATTGAGGGGAAAGCCAGCCGCAGAGTCGCGCATACAGCACCGCACCAGCTCCAAAGAGTCCGCAAGTTCCGTAACTGACACGCCTCAGAAGAGGCGACTAAGCCATGCGTTACGGCCGGCATAGCCCCTCGACCCACCTTCAGAGCCCCGGTGCAAGCATGGGGTTTCATCCGTGTGTTGCAGTAAAAAAGGGACTATGATATGTTTTCAGGGCCAGGAGGCTGTCCGCAGGGGAATTTTCGTTAATTCTCGAAACGAGCGAAACAATGGGCGGGGAAGGTCACTGATTGGATGAATCTCTTCCTCGTCTGATCAGTTCTCATCCGCCGGACGGACACAGCCCAAATGAAAACGAGAAAGGACGGTGCTATTTTTAAGGAAAAAAAAAGGGGAAAAAAATAACAAAAAAGGGGTGCAACACGAGGACTTCCCAGGAGGTCAGCCATCCTAGTACTACTCTCGCCCAAGCACGCTTAACTGCGGAGTTCTGATGGGATCCGGTGCATTAGTGCTGGCATGATCGCACCCATTGGATTCTTGCGGAACAAATGTTTCATTGAGGGAACGCGGCCGCAGAGTCCCGCATACAGCACGCCTGCACCAAAGAGGTCGCAAGTTCGCAACTGACAGCTCGGAAGCGGTGAGCTAAGAGTGCGTTATGGACGGTCACTCGACCCCTTCATCGCCCCGTGCAAGCATGGGCTTTCGTCCGTGTGTTGCAGTAAAATAGGGCCTCTAATGTGGTTTTCAGGGCCACGAGGGGTCCGTTGGGGATTTTCGGAAATTTCGAGTGAACAATGGCGGAAGGTCGGACTTGGATGCTTTTTCAGGGCCAGGAGGCGTCCGCAGGGGAATTTTCGTAATTTCGAGCGAACATGGGCGGAGGGCCTGATTTGGATGCTTTTTCCTCGTCCTGATCACTTCTGATCCGACGGCCACAGCAAATGAAATGAGAAAGATCGGTGCTTTTTAAGGAAGAAAAAAACAACAAAAAAGGGGGGCAACGTGAGGACTTCTCAAGAGGTCACCCATCCTAGCACTACTCTCGCCCAAGCACGCTTAACTGCGGAGTTCTGATGGGATCCGGTGCATTAGTGCTGGTATGATCGCACCCATTGGATTCTTGCGGATCAAATGTTTCATTGAGGGAACGCGGCCGCAGAGTCGCGCATTGAGCACGCCAGCTCCAAAGAGGGTCGCAAGTTCGCAACTGACAGCTCGGAAGCGGCGAGCTAAGTGTGCGTTACGGACGGTCGCTCGACCCCTTCATCGCCCCGTGCAAGCATGGGCTTTCGTCCGTGTGTTACAGTAAAATGGGGTCTCTAATGTGGTTTAGGACCAGGAGGCGTCCGTTGGGGAATTTTCAGAAATTTCGAGTGAACAATGGCGGAAGGTCGGACTTGGATGCTTTTTCCTTGGCCTAGTCAGTTCTCATCAGACGGCCTCAGCAAATGAAACGAGAAGGATCCGTGCTTTTAAGAAAGTAAAAAGCAACGAAAAAGGGGCGCAACACAAGGACTTCCCAGGGGGCCACCCATCCTAGTACTACTCTCGCCCAAGCACGCTTAACTGCGGAGTTCTTATGGGATCCGGTGCATTAGTGCTGGTATGATCGCACCCGTTGGAAACTTGCGGAACAAATGTTTCATTGAGGGTACGTGGACGCAGAGTCGCGCATACAGCACTCCAGCTCCAAAGAGGTCGCAAGTTCGTAACTGACAGCTCGGAATAGGCGAGCTAAGCGTGCGTTACGGACGGTAACTCGACCACCTTCATCGCCCCGTGCAAGCATGAGGTTTCATCCGTGTGTTGCAGTAAAAAAGGGCCTCTAATGTGGTTTTCAGGGCCAGGAGGCGTCCGTAGGGGAATTTTGGTAATTTTCGAGCGAACATGGGCGGAAGGCCTGATTTGGATTCTTTTTCCTCGTCCTGGTCAGTTCTCCTCCGACGGCAACAGCAAATGAAACGAGAAAGATCGGTGCTTTTTAAGGAAGAAAAAAACAACAAAAAAGGGGTGCAACACGAGGACTTCCCAGGAGGTCACCCATCCCAGTACTACTCTCGCCCAAGCACGCTTAACTGTGAATTTCTGATTGGATCCGGTGCATTACTGCTGGTATGATCGCACCCATTGGAATCTTGCGGAACAAATATTTCATTGAGGAAACGCGGCCGCAGAGTCGCTCATACAGCACGCCAGCTCCAAAGAGGTCGCAAGCTCATAACTGACAGCCCGGAAGAGGCGAGCTAAGCGTGCGATACGGACGGTAGCTCGACCACCTTCATCGCCCCGTGCAAGCATGAGGTTTCATCCGTGTGTTGCAGTAAAAAAGGGCCTATAATGTGGTTTTCAGGGCCAGGAGGCGTCCGTAGGGGAATTTTGATAATTTGGAGCGAACATGGGCGGAAGGCCTGATTTGGATTCTTTTCCCTTGTCCTGGTCAGTTCTCCTCCGACGGCCACAGCAAATGAAATGAGAAAGATCGGTGCTTTTTAAGGAAGAAAAAAACAACAAAAAACGGGTGCAACACGAGGACTTCCCAGGAGGTCACCCATCCTAGTACTGTTCTCGCCCAAGCACGCTTAACTGCGAAGTTCTGATGGGATCCGGCGCATTAGTGCTGGTATGATCGCACCCGTTGGATTCTTGGGGAACAAATGTTTCATTGAGGGAACGCGGCCACAGAGTCGCGCATACAGCACACCAGCTCCAAAGAGGTCGCAAGTTCGTAACTGACAGCTCGGAAGAGGCGAGCTAAGCGTGCGTTACGGACTGTAGCTTGACCACATTCACCGCCCCGTGCATGCATGGGGTTTCGTCCGTGTGTTGCAGTAAAAAAGGGCCTCTGATTTGGTTTTCAGGACCAGGCGGCGTCCGTCGGGCAATTTTGGTAATTTCGAGCGAACATGGGCGGAAGGCCTGATTTGGATTCTTTTTCCTCGCCCTGGTCAGGTCTCCTCCGACGGCCACAGCAAATGAAACGAGAAAGATCGGTGCTTTTTAAGGTAGAAAAAAACAACAAAAAAGGGGTGCAACACGAGGACTTCCCAGGAGGTCACCCATCCTAATACTACTCTCGCCCAAGCACGCTTAACTGCGGAGTTCTGATGGGATCCGGTGCATTAGTGCTGGTATGATCGCACCCCTTGGATTCTTGCGAACTGAATGTTTTATTGAGGGAACGCGGCCGCAGAGTCGCGCATACAGCACGCCAGCTCCAAAGAGGTCGCAAGTTCGTAACTGACAGTTCGGAAGAGGCGAGCTAAGCGTGCGTTACGGACGGTAGCTTGACCACATTCACCGCCCCGTGCATGCATGGGGTTTCGTCCGTGTGTTGCAGTAAAAAAGGGCCTCTGATGTGGTTTTCAGGACTAGGAGGCGTCCGTCGGGCAATTTTGGTAATGTCGAGCGAACATGGGCGGAAGGCCTGATTTGGATTCTTTTTCCTCGTCCTGGTCAAGTCTCCTCCGACGGCCACAGCAAATGAAACGAGAAAGATCGGTGCTTTTTAAGGAAGAAAAAAACAACAAAAAAGGGGTGCAACACGAGGACTTCCCAGGTGGTCACCCATCCTAGCACTACTCTCGCCCAAGCACGCTTGACTGCGGAGTTCTGATGGGATCCGGTGCATTGGTGCTGGTTTGATCACACCCATGAGGTTTCATCCGTGTGTTGCAGTGAAAAAGGGCCTTTGATGTGGTTTTCTGGGCCAGGAGGCGCCCGTAGGGGAATTTTGGTAATTTCGAGCGAACATGGGCGGAAGGCCTGATTTGGATGCTTTTTCCTCGTCCTGATCAGTTCTCATCCGACGGCCACAGCAAATGAAACGAGAAAGATAGGTGCTTTTTAAGGAAGAAAAAAACAACAAAAAAGGGGTGCAACACGAGGACTTCCTAGGAGGTCGTAAGTTCGTAACTGACAGCTCGGGAGAGGCGAGCTAAGCGTGCGTTACGGATGGTAGCTCGACCCCCTGCATCGCCCCGCGCAAGCATGGGCTTTCGTTCGTGTGTTGCAGTAAAATGGGGCCTCTCAAGTGGTTTTCAGGGCCAGGAGGCGCCCGTTGGGGAATTTCGGAAATCTCGAGTGAACAAGGGCGGAAGGTCGGACTTGGATGCTTTTTCCTCGTCCAGGTCAGTTCTCATCCGATGACCACAGCAAATGAAACTAGAAGGATCGGTGCTTTTAAGAAAGTAAAAAACAACGAAAAAGGGATGCAACACGAGGACTTCCCAGGAGGTCACCCATCCTAATACTGCTCTTGCCCAAGCACGCTTGACCGCAGAGTTCTGATAGGATCCGCTGCATTAGTGCTGGTATGATCGCACCCATTGGATTCTTGCGGAGCAAATGTTTCATTGAGGGTACGCGGCCACATAGTCGCGCATACAGCACGCCTACTCCAAAGAGGTCGCAAGTTCGCAACTGACAGCTCGGAAGCGGCGAGCTAAGAGCGCGTTACGGACGGTCGCTCGACCGCTTCATCGCCCCGTGCAAGCATGGGCTTTCGTCCGTGTGTTGCAGTAAAATGGGGCCTCTAATGTGGTTTTCAGGGCCAGGAGGCGTCCGTTGGGGAATTTCGGAAATTTCGAGTGAACAAGGGCGGAAGGTTGGACTGGATGCTTCTTCCTCGTCCTGGTCAGTTCTCATCAGACGGCCACCGCAAATGAAACGAGAAGGATCCGTGCTTTTAAGAAAGTAAAAGGCAACGAAAAAAGGGTGCAACACGTGGACTTCCCAGGAGGTCACCCATCCTAGTACTACTCTCGCCCAAGCACGCTTAACTGCGGAGTTCTGATGGGATCCGGTGCATTAGTGCTGGTATGATCGCGCCCATCGAATTCTTGCGGAACTAATGATTCATTGAGGGTACGCGGCCGCTGAGTTGCGCATAAAGCACGCCGGCTCCAAAGAGGTCGCAAGTTCGTAACTGACAACTCGGAAGAGGCGAGCTAAGCGTGCGTTGCGGACGGTAGCTCGACCCCTTTCATCGCCCCGTGCATGCATGGGGTTTCGTCCGTGCGTTGCAGTAAAAAGGGGCCTCTGATGTGTTTTTCAGGGCCACGAGGCGTCCGTAGGGGAATTTCGGTAATTTCGACTGAACATAGGCGGATGGCCTGATTTGCATGCTTTTTCCACGTCCTGGTCAGTTCTTATCCGCTGGCCACAGCAAATGAAACGAGAAAGATCGGCGCTTCTAAGAAAGAAAAAAAACAACGAAAAAGGGGCGCAACACGAGGACTTCCCAGGAGGTCACCCATCCTAGTACTACTCTCGCCCAAGCACGCTTAACTGCGGAGTTCTGATGGGATCCGGTGCATTAGCGCTGGTACGATCGCACCCATTGGATTCTTGCGGAACTAATGTTTCATTGAGGGAACGCGGCCGCAGAGTCGCGCATACAGCACGCCAGCTCCAAAGAGGTCGCAAGTTCGTCACTGACAGCTCAGAAGAGGCGAGCTAAGCGTGCGTTACGGACGGTAGCTCGACCACCTTCATCGCCCCGTGCAAGCATGGGGTTTCATCCGTTTGTTGCAGTAAAAAAGGGCCTCTGATGTGGTTTTCAGGGCCAGGAGGCGTCCGCAGGGGGATTTTAGTAATTTCGAGCGAACATGGGCGGAAGGCCTGATTTGGATTCTTTTTCCTCGTCCTGGTCAGCTCTCCTCCGACGGCCACAGCAAATGAAACGAGAAAGATCAGTGCTTTTTAAGGAAGATAAGAACAACAAAAAAGGGGTGCAATACGAGGACTTCCCAGGAGGTTACCCATCCTAGTACTACTCTCGCCCAAGCACGCTTAACTGCGGAGTTCTGATGGGATCCGGTGCATTAGTGCTGGTATGATCGCACCCATTGGATTCTTGCGGACCAAATGTTTCATTGAGGGAACGCGGCCGCAGAGTCGCGCATACAGCACGCCAGCTCCAAAGAGGACGCAAGTTCGTAACTGACAGCTCGGAAGAGGCGAGCTAAGCGTGCGTTACGGACGGTAGCTTGACCACATTCCCCGCCCCGTGCATTCATGGGGTTTCGTCCGTGTGTTGCCGTGAAAAAGGGCCTCTGATGTGGTTTTCAGAGCCAGGAGGCATCCGTAGGGGAATTTCGATCATTTCGAGTGAACATGGACGGAGGGCCTGATTTGGATTCTTTTTCCTCGTCCGGGTCAGTTCTCATCCGAAGGCAACAGCAAATGAAACGAGAAAGATCGGTGCTTTTCAGAAAGAAAAAACGACGAAAAAGGGGTGCAACACGAGGACTTCCCAGGAGCTCATCCATCCTAGTACTACTCTTGCCCAAGTACGCTTAACTGCGGAGTTTTGATGGGATCCGCTGCATTAGTGCTGGTATGATCGCACCCATTGGATTCTTGCGGAGCAAATGTTTCATTGAGGGTACGCGGCCGCAGAGTCGCGCGTACAGCACGCCTGCACCAAAGAGGTCGCAAGTTCGCAACTCACAGCTCGGAAGCGGCGAGCTAAGAGTGCGTTACGGACGGTCACTCGACCCCTTCATCGCCCCGTGCAAGCATGGGCTTTCGTCCGTGTGTTGCAGTAAAATGGGGCCGTTATTGTGGTTTTCAAGGCCAGGAGGCGTCCGCTGGGGAATTTCGGAAATTTCGAGTGAACAATGGCGGAAGGCCGGACTTGGATGCTTTTTCCTCGTCCTGGTCAGTTCTCATCAGACGGCCACAGCAAATGAAACGAGAAGGATCCGTGCTTTTAAGAAAGTAAAAAGCAGCAAAAGGGGGGTGCAGCTCGAGGACTTCCCAGGAGGTCACCCATCCTAGTGCTACTCTCGCCCCAGCACGCTTAACTGCGGAGTTCTGATGGGATCCGGTGCATTAGTGCCGATATGATCGCACCGATTAGATTCTTGCGGAACAAATGTTTCATTGAGGGTACGCGGCCGCAGAGTCGCGCATACAACACGCCTGCTCCAAAGAGGTCGCAAGTTCGTAACTGACAGCTCGGAAGAGGCGAGCTAAGCGTGCGTTACGGACGGTAGCTCGACCACCTTCATCGCCCCGAGCAAGCATGAGGTTTCATCCGTGTGTTGCAGTAAAAAAGGGCCTCTGATGTTGTTTTCAGGGCCAGGAGGCGTCCGTAGGGGAATTTTGGTAATTTCGAGCGAACATGGGCGGAAGGCCTGATTTGCATTCTTTTTCCTCGTTCTGGTCAGTTCTCCTTCGACGGCCACAGCAAATGAAACCAGAAAGATCGGTACTTTTTAAGGAAGAAAAAAACAACAAAAAAGGGGTGCAACACGAGGACTTCCATGGAGGTCACCCATCCTAGTACTACTCTCGGCCAAGCATACTTAACTGTGGAGTTCTGATGGGATCCGGCGCATTAGTGCTGGCATGATCGTACCCATTGGATTCTTGCGGAACAAATGTTTAATTGAGAGAACGCGGCTGCGGAGTCGCGCATACAGCACGCCAACTCCAAAGAGGTCGCAAGTTCGTAACTGCCAGCTCGGAAGAGGCGAGCTAAGCGTGCGTTACGGACGGTAGCTCGGCCACCTTCATCGCCCCGTGCAAGCATGGGGTTTCCTCCGTGTGTTGCAGTAAAAAAGGGCCTCTGATGTGGTTTTCAGGGCCAGGAGGTGTCCGTAGGGGAATTTTGGTAATTTCGAGCGAACATGGGCGGAAGGCCTGATTTGAATGCTTTTTCCTCGTCCTGATCAATTCTCATCCGACGGCCACAGCAAATGATACGAGAAAGATCGGTGCTTTTTAAGGAAGAAAAAAAAAACAAAAAAGGGGTGCAACCCGAGGACTTCCCAGGAGGTCACCCATCCTAGTACTACTCTCGCCCAAGCTTGCTTAACTGCGGAGTTCTGATGGGATCCGGTGCATTAGGGCTGGTATGATCGCACCCATTGGATTCTTGCGGAACAAATGTTTCATTGAGTCCACGCGGCTGCCGAGTCACGCATGCAGCGCCCCAAATCTAAAGAGGTCGTAAGTTCGTAACTGACAGCTCGGAAGCGGCGAGCTATGCGTGCGTTACAGATGGTTACTCGACCATCTTCATCGCCCCTTGCCAGTGTGGGGTTTCGTCCCTGTGTTGCTGTAAAAAAGGGCCTCTGAAGCGGTTTTTAGGGCCAAGAGTCGTAAGTAGGGGGCTTTTGGTCATTTCGACTGAACATGGACGAAAGGCCTGATTTGGATGCTTTTTCCTCGTCCTGGCCAGGTCTCATCCGTCGCCCACAGCAAATGAAACGAGAAGGATCAATGTTTTTAAAAAAGGAAAAAAAACGAAAAAGGGGTGCAACACGCGCGCTTCCCAGGAGGTCACCTATTCTACTACTACTCTTGCCCAAGCACGCTTAACTGCGGAGTTCTGATGGGATCCGCTGCATTAGTGCTGGTATGATCAGCCACTGAATTCTTGCGGAACAAATGTTTCGTTGAGTGTACGCGGCCGCTGAGTCGCGCTTAATGCACGCTGGCTCTAAAGAGGTCGGAAGTTCGTAACTTACAGGCCGGAAGCGGCGAGCTAGGCGTGCGTTACGGATGGTAGCTCGACCACCTTCATCGCCCCTTGCCAGCGTGGGGTTTCGTCCTTTTGTTGCTGTAAAAAAGGGCCTCTGAAGTGGTTTTCAGGGCCAATAGTCGTCAGTAGGGGAATTTTGGTCATTTCGACTGAACATGGCCGAAAGGCCTGATTTGGATGGCTTTTTCCTCATCCTGGTCAGGTCTCATCCAACGCCCACCGCAAATGAAACAAGAAGGATCGGTGCTTTTAAAAAAGAAAAAAAAACGAACAAGGGTTGCAACACGAGGAGTTCCCAGGAGGTCACCCATCCTAGTACTACTCTCGCCCAAGCACGCTTAACTGCGAAGTTCTGATGGGATCCGGTGCATTAGTGCTGGTATGATCGCACCCATTGGATTCTTGCGGAACAAATGTTTCATTGAGGGTACGCGGCTGCAGAGTCGCGCATACAGCACGCCAGCTCCAAAGAGGTCGCAAGTTCATAACTGACAGCTCGGAAGAAGCCAGCTAAGCGTGCGTTACGGACGGTAGCTCCACCACCTTCATCGCCCCGTGCAAGCATGAGGTTTCATCCGTGTGTTGCGGTAAAAAAGGGCCTCTAATGTGGTTTTCAGGGCCAGGAGGCGTCCGTAGGGGAATTTTGGTAATTTCGAGCGAACATGGGCGGAATGCCTGATTTGGATTCTTTTTCCTCGTTCTGGTCAGTTCGCCTCTGAGGCCACAGCAAATGAAACGAGAAAGATCGGTACTTTTTAAGGAAGAAAAAAACAACAAAAAAGGGGTGCAACACGAGGACTTCCATGGAGGTCACCCATCCTAGTACTACTCTCGGCCAAGCAAGCTTAACTGCGGAGTTCTGATGGGATCAGGTGCATTAGTGCTGGCATGATCGCACCCATTGGATTCTTGCGGAACAAATGTTTCATTGAGAGAACGCGGCCGCGGAGTCGCGCATACAGCACGCCAGCTCCGAAGAGGTCGCAAGTTCGTAACTGACCGCTCGGAAGAGGCGAGCTAAGCGTGCGTTACGGACGGTAGCTTGACCACATTCATCGCCCCGTGCAAGCATGGGCTTTCGTCCGTGGGTTGCAGTAAAATGGGGCCTCTGATGTGGTTTTCAGGACCAGGAGGCGTCCGCTGGGGAATTTCGGAAATTTCGAGTGAACAATGGCGGAAGGTCGGACTTGCATGCTTTTTCCTTGTCCTGGTCAGTTCTCATCAGACGGCCACAGCAAATGAAACGAGAAGGATCCGTGCCTTTAAGAAAGTAAAAAGGCCACGAAAAAGGGGTGCAACACGAGGACTTCCCAGGAGGTCACCCATCCTAGCACTACTCTCGCCCAAGCATGCTTAACTGCGGAGTTCTGATGGGATCCGGTGCATTAGTGCTGGTATGATCGCACCCATTGGATTCCTGCGGAACAAATGTTTCATTGAGGGTACACGGCCGCAGAGTCGCGCATACAGCACGCCAGCACCAAAGAGGTCGCAAGTTCGTAACTGACAGCTCAGAAGAGGCGAGCTAAGCGTGCGTTACGGACGGTAGCTCGACCACCTTCATCGCCCCGTGCAAGCATGGGGTTTCATCCGTGTGTTGCAGTAAAAAAAGGGCCTCTGATGTGGTTAACAGGGCCAGGAGGCGTCCGTAGGGGAATTTGGGTAATTTCGAGCGAACATGGGCGGAAGGCCTGATTTGGATGCTTTTTCCTCGTCCTGATCAGTTCTCATCCGACGGCCACAGCAAATGAAACGGGAAAGATCGGTGCTTTTTAAGGAAGGAAAAAACAACTAAAAGGGGGGCAACACGAGGACTTCCCAGGAGGTCACCCATCCTAGTACTACTCTCGCCCAAGCACGCTTAACTGCGGAGTTCTGATGGGATCCGGTGCATTAGTGCTGGTATGATCACACCCATTGGATTCTTGCGGAACAAATGTTTCATTGAGGGAACGCGGCCGCAGAGTCGCGCATACAGCACGCCAGCTCCAAAGAGGTCGCAAGTTCGTAACTGACAACTCGGAAGAGGCGAGCTAAGCGTGCGTTACGGACGGTACCTCGACCCCCTTCATCGCCCCGTGCATGCATGGGGTTTCGTCTGTGCGTTGTATTAAAAAACGACCTCTGATGTGGTTTTCAGGGCCTGGACGCGTCCGTAGGGGAATTTCGGTAATTTCAAGTGAACATGGGCGGAAGGCCTGACTTGGATGCTTTTCCTCGTCCTGGTCAGTTCTCATCCGACGGCCGCAGCAGATGAAACGAGAAAGATCGGCGCTTTTAAGGAAGAAAAAAACAACGAAAAGGGGGTGCAACACGAGGACTTCCCAGGAGATCACCCATCCTAGTACTACTCTCGCCCAAGCACGCTTAACTGCGGAGTTCTGATGGGATCCGGTGCTTTAGTGCTGGTTTGATCGCACCCATTGGATTCTTGCGGAACAAATGCTTTATTGAGGGTACGCGGCCGAAGAGTCGCGCATACAGCACGCCAGCTCCAAAGAGGTCGCAAGTTCGTAACTGACAGCTCGGAAGCAGCGAGCTAAGCGTGCGTTACGGACGGTTGCTCGACCAACTTCATCGCCCCGTGCAAGCATGAGGTTTCATCCGTGTGTTGCTGTAAAAAAGGGCCTCTAATGTGGTTTTCAGGACCAGGAGGCGTCCGCAGGGGAATTTCGGTCATTTCGAGTGAACATGGGCGGAGGGCCTGATATGGATTCTTTTTCCTCGTCCTGGTCAGTTCTCATCCGAAGGCAACAGCAAATGAAACGAGAAAGATCGGTGCTTTTTAGAAAGAAAAAACGACGAAAAAGGGATGCAACACGAGGACTTCCCAGGATACCACCCATCCTAGTACTACTCTAGTCCAAGCACGCTTAACTGCGGAGTTCAGATGGGATCCGGTGCATTAGTGCTAGTATGATCGCACCCATTGGATTCTTGCGGAACAAATGTTTCATTGAGGGTACGCGGCCGCAGAGTCGCGCATACAGCACGCCAGCTCCAAAGAGGGCGCAAGTTCGTAACTGACAGCTCGGAAGAGGCGAGCTAAGCGTGCGTTACGGACGGTAGCTCGACGATCTTCATCGCCCCGTGCAAGCATGGGGTTTCATCCGTGTGTTGCAGTAAGAAAGGGCCTCTGATGTGGTTTTCAGGGTCAGGAGGCGTCCGTAGGGGAATTTGGGTAATTTCGAGGGAACATGAGCGGAAGGCCTGATTTGGATTCTTTTTCCTCGTCCTGGTCAGTTCTCCTCCGACGGCCACGGCAAATGAAACGAGAAAGATCAGTGCCTTTTAAGGAAGAAAAAAACAACAAAAAAAGGGTGCGACACGAGGACTTCCCTGAAGGTCACCCATTCTAGTACTACTCTCGCCCAAGGACGCTTAACTGCGGAGCTCTGATGGGATCCGGTGCATTAGTACCGGTATGATCGCACCCATTGGATTCTTGCGGAGCAAATGTTTCATTGAGGGAACGCGGCCGCAGAGTCGCTCATACAGCACGGCAGCTCCAAAGAGGTCGCAAGTTCGTAACTGACAGGTCGGAAGAGGCGAGCTAAGCGTGCGTTACGGATGGTAGCTTGACCACATTCACCGCCCCGTGCATGCATGGGGTTTCGTCCGTGTGTTGCAGTGAAAAAGGGCCTCTGATGTCGTTTTCAGGACCAGGAGGCGTCCGTAGGGGAATTTCGGTCATTTCGAGTGAACATGGGCGGAGGGCCTGATTTGGATTCTTTTTCCTCGTCCTGGTGAGTTCTCATCCGAAGGCAATAGCAAATGAAACGAGAAAGATCGGTGCTTTTTAGAAAGAAAAAACGACGAAAAAGGGGTGCAACACGAGGACTTCCCAGGAGGCCACCCATCCCAGTACTACTCTTGCCCAAGCGCGCTTAGCTGCGGAGTTCTGATGGGATCCGGTGCATTAGTGCTCGTATGATCGCACCCATTGGATTCTTGCGGAACAAATGTTTCATTGAGGGTACGTGGCCGCAGAGTCGCGCATACAGCACGCCAGCTCCAAAGAGGTCGCAAGTTCGTAACTGACAGCTCGGAAGAGGCGAGCTAAGCGTGCGTTACGGACGGTAGCTCGACCACATTCATCGCCCCGTGCAAGCATGGGCTTTCGTCCGTGGGTTGCAGTAAAATGGGGCCTCTGATGTGGTTTTCAGGACCAGGAGGCGTCCGCTGGGGAATTTCGGAAATTTCGAGTGAACAATGGCGGAAGGTCGGACTTGCATGCTTTTTCCTTGTCCTGGTCAGTTCTCATCAGACGGCCACTGCAAATGAAACGAGAAGGATCCGTGCCTTTAAGAAAGTAAAAAGGCCTCGAAAAAGGGGTGCAACACGAGGACTTCCCAGGAGGTCACCCATCCTAGCACTACTCTCGCCCAAGCATGCTTAACTGCGGAGTTCTGATGGGATCCGGTGCATTAGTGCTGGTATGATCGCACCCATTGGATTCCTGCGGAACAAATGTTTCATTGAGGGTACGCGGTCGCAGAGTCGCGCATACAGCGCGCCAGCACCAAAGAGGTCGCAAGTTCGTAACTGACAGCTCGAAAGCGGCGAGCTAAGAGTGCGTTACGGACGGTAGCTCGACCGCCTTCATCGCCCCGTGCAAGCATGGGGTTTCATCCGTATGTTGCAGTAAAAAAGGGCCTCTGATGTGGTTTTCAGGGTCAGGAGGCGTCCGTAGGGGAATTTTGGTAATTTCGAGCAAACATGGGCGGAAGGCCTGATTTGGATGCTTTTTCCTCGTCCTGATCAGTTCTCATCCGACGGCCACAGCAAATGAAACGAGAAAGATCGGTGCTTTTTAAGGAAGGAAAAAACAACAAAAAAGGGGGGCAACACAAGGACTTCCCAGGAGGTCACCCATCCTAGTACTACTCTCGCCCAAGCACGCTTAACTGCGGAGTTGTGATGGAATGCGGTGCATTAGTGCTGGCATGATCGCACCCATTGGATTCTTGCGGAACAAATGTTTCATTGAGGGAACGCGGCCGCAGAGTCCCGCATACAGCACGCCTGCACCAAAGAGGTCGCAAGTTCGCAACTGACAGCTCGGAAGCGGTGAGCTAAGAGTGCGTTATGGACGGTCACTCGACCCCTTCATCGCCCCGTGCAAGCATGGGCTTTCGTCCGTGTGTTGCAGTAAAATGGGGCCTCTAATGTGGTTTTCAGGACCAAGAGGCGTCCGTTGGGGAATTTCGGAAATTTCGAGTGAACAATGGCGGAAGGTCGGGCTTGGATGCTTTTTCCTCGTCCTGGTCAGTCCTCATCAGACGGCCACAGCAAATGAAACGAGAAGGATCGGTGCTTTTAAGAAAGTAAAAGGCAACGAAAAAGGGGTGCAACACGAGGACTTCCCAGGAGGTCACCCATCCTAGCACTACTCTCGCCCAAGCACGCTTAACTGCGAAGTTCTGATGGGATCCGGTGCTTTAGTGCTGGTATGGTCGCGCCCATTGGATTCTTGCGGAACAAATATTTCATTGAGGGTACGCGGCCGCAGAGTCGCACATACAGCACGCCAGCTCCAAAGAGGTCGCAAGTTCGTAACTGACAGCTCGGAAGAGGCGAGCTAAGCGTGCGTTACGGACGGTAGCTCGACCACCTTCATCGCCCCGTGCAAGCATGGGGTTTCATCTGTGTGTTGCAGTAAAAAAAGGGCATCTGATGTGGTTTTCAGGGCCAGGAGGCGTCCGTAGGGGAATTTTGGTAATTTCGAGCGAACATGGGCGGAAGGCCTGATTTGGATGCTTTTTCCTCGTCCTGATCAGTTCTCATCCGACGGCCACAGCAAATGAAACGAGAAAGATCGGTGCTTTTTAAGGAAGAAAAAAACAACAAAAAAGGGGTGCAACACGAGGACTTCCCAGGAGGTCACCCATCCTAGTACTACTCTCGCCCAAGCACGCTTAACTGCGGAGTTCTGATGGGATCCGGTGCATTAGTGCTGGTATGATCGCACCCATTGGGTTCTTGCGGAACAAATGTTTCATTGAGGGAACGCGGCCGCAGAGTCGCGCATACAGCACGCCAGCTCCAAAGAGGTCGCAAGTTCGCAACTGACACCTCGGAAGCGGCGAGCTAAGAGAGCGTTATGGACGGTCACTCGACCCCTTCATCGCCCCGTGCAAGCACGGGCTTTCGTCCGTGTGTTGCAGTAAAATGGGGCCTCTAATGTGGTTTTCAGGGCACCTTCATCGCCCCGTGCAAGCATGGGGTTTCATCCGTGTGTTGCAGTAAAAAAGGGCCCCTGATGTGGTTTTCAGGGCCAGGAGGCGTCCGTAGGGGTATTTTGGTAATTTCGAACGAACATGGGCGGAAGGCCTGATTTGGATTCTTTTTCCTCGTCCTGGTCAGTTCTCCTCCGACGGCCACAGCAAATGAAACGAGAAAGATCGGTGCTTTCTAGGGAAGAAAAACACAATAAAAAAGGGGTGCAACACGAGGACTTCCCAGGAGGTCACCCATCCTAGTACTACTCTCGCCCAAGCGCGCTTAACTGCGAAGTTCTGATGGGATTCGGTGCATTAGTGCTGGTATGATCGCACCCACTGGATTCTTGCGGAACAAATGTTTCATTGAGGGAACGCAGCCGCAGAGTCGCGCATACAGCACGCCAGCTCCAAAGAGGTCGCAAGTTCGCAACTGACACCTCGGAAGCGGCGAGCTAAGAGAGCGTTATGGACGGTCACTCGACCCCTTCATCGCCCCGTGCAAGCATGGGCTTTCGTCCGTGTGTTGCAGTAAAATGGGGCCTCTAATGTGGTTTTCAGGGCCAAGAGGCGTCTGTTGGGGAATTTCGGAAATTTCGAGTGAACACTGCCGGAAGGTCGGACTTGGATGCTTTTTCCTCGTCCTGGTCATTCTCACCAGACGGCCACAACAAATGAAGCGAGAAGGATCGGTGCTTTTAAGAAAGTAAAAAGCAACGAAAAAGGGGTGCACCACGAGGTCTTCCCAGGAGATCACCCATCCTAGTACTACTCTCGCCCAAGCACGCTTAACTGCGGAGTTCTGATGGGATCCGGTGCTTTAGTGCTGGTTTGATCGCACCCATTGGATTCTTGCGGAACAAATGCTTTATTGAGGGTACGCGACCGAAGAGTCGCGCATACAGCACGCCAGCTCCAAAGAGGTCACAAGTTCGTAACTGACAGCTCGGAAGCAGCGAGCTAAGCGTGCGTTACGGACGGTTGCGCGACCACCTTCATCGCCCCGTGCAAGCATGAGGTTTTATCCGTGTGTTGCAGTAAAAAAGGGCCTCTAATGTGGTTTTCAGGACCAGGAGGCGTCCGCAGGGGAATTTCGGTCATTTCGAGTGAACATGGGCGGAGGGCCTGATATGGATTCTTTTTCCTCGTCCTGGTCAGTTCTCATCCGAAGGCAACAGCAAATGAAACGAGAAAGATCGGTGCTTTTTAGAAAGAAAAAACGACGAAAAAGGGGTGCAACACGAGGACTTCCCAGGATACCACCCATCCTAGTACTACTCTGGTCCAAGCACGCTTAACTGCGGAGTTCTGATGGGATCCGGTGCATTAGTGCTAGTATGATCGCACCCATTGGATTCTTGCGGAACAAATGTTTCATTGAGGGTACGCGGCCGTAGAGTCGCGCATACAGCACGCCAGCTCCAAAGAGGTCGCAAGTTCGTAACTGACAGCTCGGAAGAGGCGAGCTAAGCGTGCGTTACGGACGGTAACTTGACACCCTACATCTCCCCGTGCAAGCAGGGCCTTTCGTCCGTGTGTTGCAATAAAATGGGGCCTCTCAAGTGGTTTTCAGGGTCAGGAGGCGTCCGTTGGGGAATTTTGGAAATTTCGAGTGAACAAGGGCGGAAGGACGGACTTGGATGCTTTTTCCTCGTCCTGGTCAGTTCCCATCCGATGACCACAGCAAATGAAACAAGAGGGATCGGTGCTTTTAAGAAAGTAAAAAACAACGAAGAAGGGGTGCAACACGAGGACTTCCCAGGAGGTCACCCATCCTAGTACTACGCTGGCTCTAGCACGCTTAACTGCGGAGTTCTGATGGGATCCGGCGCATTAGTGCTGGTACGATCGCACCCATTGGGTTCTTGCGGAACAAATGTTTCATTGACGGTACGCGGCCGTAGAGTCGCACATACAGTACGCCAGCTCCAAAGAGGTCGCATGTTCGTAACTGACAGCTCGGAAGAGGCGAGCTAAGCGTGCGTTATGGACGGTAGCTCGACCACCTTCATCGCCCAGTGCAAGCATGAGGTTTCATCCGTGTGTTGCAGTAAAAAAGGGGCTCTAATGTGGTTTTCAGGGTCAGGAGGCGTCCGTAGGGGAATTTTGGTAATTTCGAGCGAACATGGGCGGAAGGCCTGATTTGGATTCTTTTTCCTCGTTCTGGTCAGTTCTCCTCCGACGGCCTCAACAAATGAAACAAGAAAGATAGGTGCTTTTTAAGGAAGAAAAAAACAACAAAAAAGGGGTGCAACACGAGGACTTCCCAGGAGGTCACCCATCCCAGTACTACTCTCGCCCAAGCACGCTTAACTGTGAATTTCTGATTGGATCCGGTGCATTACTGCTGGTATGATCGCACCCATTGGAATCTTGCGGAACAAATATTTCATTGAGGAAACGCGGCCGCAGAGTCGCTCATACAGCACGCCAGCTCCAAAGAGGTCGCAAGTTCGTAACTGGCAGCTCGGAAGAGGCGAGCTAAGCGTGTGTTACGGAAGGTAGCTTGACCACATTCACCGCCCCGTGCATGCATGGGGTTTCGTCCGTGTGTTGCAGTGAAAAAGTGACTCTGATGTGGTTTTCAGGACCAGGAGGCGTCCGTAGGGGAATTTCGGTCATTTCGAGTGAACATGGGCGGAGGGCCTGATTTGGATTCTTTTTCCTCGTCCTGATCAGTTCTCATCCGAAGGCAACAGCAAATGAAACGAGAAAGATCGGTGCATTTTAGAATGAAAAAACGACGAAAAAGGGATGCAGCACGAGTACTTCCCAGAAGGTCACCCATCCTAGTACTACTCTCGCCTAAGCACGCCTAACTGCGGAGTTCTGATGGGATCCGGTGCATTGGTGCTAGTATGATCGCACCCATTGGATTCTTGCAGAACAATAGTTTTATTGAGGGTACGCGGCCGCAGAGTCGTGCATACAGCACAACAGCTCCAAAGAGGTCGCTAGTTCGTAACTGACAGTTCGGAAGAGGCGAGCTAAGCGTGCGTTATGGACGGTAGCTCGACCCCCTGCATCGCCCCCGTGCAAGCATGGGCTTTCGTCCGTGTGTTGCAGTAAAATGGGGCCTCTCAAGTGGTTTTCAGGGTCAGGAGGCGTCCGTTGGGGAATTTCGGAAATTTCGAGCAAACAAGGGCGGAAGGTCGGACTTGGATGCTTTTTCCTCGTCCTGGTCAGTTCCCATCCGATGACCACAGCAAATGAAACGAGAATGATGATGCTTTTAACAAAGTAAAAAACAACGAAAAATGGGTGCAACACGAGGACTTCCCAGGAGGTCACCCATCCTGGTACTACTCTTGCCCAAGCACGCTTACCTGCGGAGTTCTGATGGGATCCGCTGCATTAGTGCTGGTATGATCGCACCCATTAGGAGCAAATGTTTCATTGAGGGTACGCGGCCGCAGAGTCGCGCATACAGCACGCCAGCTCCAAAGAGGTCGCAAGTTCGTAACTGACAGCTCGGAAGAGGCGAGCCAAGCGTGCGTTATGGACGGTAGCTCGACCCCCTGCATCGCCCAGTGCAAGCATGGGCTTTCGTCCCTGCGTTACAGTAAAATGGGGCCTCTCAAGTGGTTTTCAGGGCCAGGAGGCGTACGTTGGGTAATTTCGGAAATTTCGAGGGAACAAGGGCGGAAGGTCGGACTTGGATGCTTTTTCCTCGTCCTGGTCATTTCTCATCCGATGACCACGGCAAATGAAACGAGAACGATCGGTGCTTTTAAGAAAGTAAAAAACAACGAAAAAGGGGTGCAATACGAGGACTTCCCAGGAGGTCACCCATCCTAGTACTACTCTGGCCCAAGCACGCTTAACTGCGGAGTTCTGATGGGATCCGCTGCATTAGTGCTGGTATGATCGCACCCATTGGATTCTTGCGGAGCAAATGTTTCATTGAGGGTACGCGGCCGCACTGTCGCGCATACAGCACGCCTGCTCCAAAGAGGTCGCAAGTTCGCAACTGACAGCTCGGATGCGGCGAGCTAAGAGTGCGTTACGGACGGTCGCTCGACCCCTTCATCGCCCCGTGCAAGCATGTGCTTTCGTCCGTGTGTTGCAGTAAAACGGGGCCTCTAATGTGGTTTTCAAGGCCAGGAGGCGTCCGCTGGGGAATTTCGGAAATTTCGAGTGAACAATGGCGGAAGGTCGGACTTGGATGCTTTTTCCTTTTCCTAGTCAGTTCTCATCAGACGACCACAGCAAATGAAACGAGAAGGATCCGTGCTTTTAAGAAAGTAAAAAGCAACGAAAAAGGGGTGCAACACGAGGATTTCCCAGAAGGTCACCCATCCTAGTACTACTCTCGCCAAAGCACGCTTAACTGCGGAGTTCTGATGGGATTCGGTGCATTAGTGCTGGTATGATTGCACCCATTGGATTCTTGCGGAACAAATGTTTCATTGAGGGTACGCGGCCGCAGAGTCGCGCATACGGCACGCCAGCTCCAAAGAGGTCGCAAGTTCGTAACTGACAGCTCGGAAGAGGCGAGCTAAGCGTGTGTTACGTACGGTAGCTCGACCACCTTCATCGCCCCGTGCAAGCATGAGGTTTAATCCGTGTGTTGCGGTAAAAAAGGGCCTCTCATGAGGTTTTCAGGGCCAGGAGGCGTCCGTAGGGGAATTTTGGTAATTTCGAGCCAACATGGGCGGAAGGCCTGATTTGGATTCTTTTTCCTCGTGCTGGTCAGTTCTCCTCCGACGGCCACAGCAAATGAAACGAGAAAGATCGGTGCTTTTTAAGGAAGAAAAAAACAACAAAAAAGGGGTGCAACACGAGGACTTCCCAGGACGCCACCCATCCTAGTACTACTCTCGCCCAAGCACGCTTAACTGCGGAGTTCTGATGGGATCCGCTGCATTAGTGCTGGCATGATCGCACCCACTGGATTCTTGCGGAACAAATGTTTCATTGAGGGTACGCGGCCGCAGAGTCGCGCATACAGCACGCCAGCTCCAAAGAGGTCGCAAGTTCGAAACTGACAGCTCGGAAGAGGCGAGCTAAGCGTGCGTTACGGACGGTAGCTCGACCACCTTCATCGCCCCGTGCAAGCATGAGGTTTCATCCGTGTGTTGCAGTAAAAAAGGGCCTCTAATGTCGTTTTCAGGGCCAGGAGGCGTCCGTAGGGGTATTTTGGTAATTTCGAGCGAACATGGGCGGAAGGCCTGATTTGGATTCTTTTTCCTCGTCCTGGTCAGTTCTCCTCCGACGGCCGCAGCAAATGAAACGAGAAAGATCGGTGCTTTCTAGGGAAGAAAAACACAATAAAAAAGGGGTGCAACACGAGGACTTCCCAGGAGGTCACCCGTCCTAGTACTACTCTCGCCCAAGCGCGCTTAACTGCGAAGTTCTGATGGGATTCGGTGCATTAGTGCTGGTATGATCGCACCCACTGGATTCTTGCGGAACAAATGTTTCATTGAGGGAACGCGGCCGCAGAGTCGCGCATACAGCACGCCAGCTCCAAAGATGTCGCAAGTTCGTAACTGACAGCTCGGAAGAGGCGAGCTAAGCGTGCGTTACGGACGGTAGCTCGACCACCTTCATCGCCCCGTGCAAGCGTGAGGTTTCATTCGTGTGTTGCCGTAAAAAAGGGCCTCTAATGTGGTTTTCAGGGCCAGGAGGCGTCCGTAGGGGAATTTTGGTAATTTCGAGCGAACATGGGCAGAAGGCCTGATTTGGATTCTTTTTCCTCGTTCTGGTCAGTTCTCCTCCGACGGCCACAGCAAATGAAACGAGAAAGATCGGTGCTTTTTAAGGAAGAAAAAAACAACAAAAAAGGGGTGCAACATGAGGACTTCCCAGGAGGTCACCCATGCTAGTACTACTCTCGCCCAAGCACGCTTAACTGCGGAGTTCTGATGTGATCCGGCGCATTAGTGCTCGTATGTTCGCACCCATCGGATTCTTGTAGAACAAATGTTTCATTGAGGGTGTGCGGCCGCAGAGCCGCGCATACTGCACTCCAGCTCCAAAGAGTTCGCAAGTTCGTAACTGACAGCTCGGAAGAGGCGAGCTAAGCGTGCGTTACGGACGGTAGCTCGACCCCCTGCATCGCCCCGTGCAAGCCTGGGCTTTCGTCCGTGTGTTGCAGTAAAATGGGGCCTCTCAGGTGGTTTTCAGGGCCAGGAGGCGTCCGTTGGGGAATTTCGGAAATTTTGAGTGAACCAGGGCGGAAGGTCGAACTTGGATGCTTTTTCCTCGTCCTGGTCAGTTCTCATCCGATGACCATAGCAAATGGAACGAGAAGGATCGGTGCTTTTAAGAAAGTAAAAAACAACGAAAAAGGGGTGCAACATGAGGACTTCCCAGGAGGTCACCCATCCTGGTACAACTCTTGCCCAAGCACGCTTAACTGCGGAGTTCTGATGGGATCCGCTGCATTAGTGCTGGCATGATCGCACCCATTGGATTCTTGCAGAGCAAATGTTCCATTGAGGGTACGCGGCCGCAGAGTCGCGCATACAGCATGTCAGCACCAAAGAGGTCGCAAGTTCGTAACTGACAGCTCGGAAGAGGCGAGCTAAGCGTGCGTTACGGACGGTAGCTCGACCACCTTCATCGCCCCGTGCAAGCATGAGGTTTCATCCGTATGTTGCAGTAAAAAAGGGCCTCTGATGTGGTTTTCAGGGCCAGGAGGCGTCCGCAGGGGAATTTCGGAAATTTCGAGGGAACAATGGCGGAAGGTCGGACTTGGATGCTTTTTCCTCGTCCTGGTCAGTTCTCATCAGACGGCCACTGCAAATGAAACGAGAGGGATCCGAGCTTATAAGAAAGTAAAAAGCAACGAAAAAGGGGTGCAACAGGAAGACTTCCGAGGAGGTCACCCATCCCAGTACTACTCTCGCCCAAGCACGCTTAACTGCGGAGTTCTGATGGGATCCGGTGCATTAGTGCCGGTGTGATCGCACACATTGGATTCTTGCGGAACAAATGTTTCATTGAAGGTACGCGGCTGCAGAGTCGCGCATACAGCACGCCAGCTCCAAAGAGGACGCAAGTTCGTAACTGACAGCTCGGAAGAGGCGAGCCAAGCGTGCGTTACGGACGGTAGCTCGGCCACCTTCATCGCCCCGTGCAAGCATGAGGTTTTATCCGTGTGTTGCATTAAAAAAGTGCCTCTAATGTGGTTTTCAGGGCCAGGAGGCGTCCGTAGGGGAATTTTGGTGATTTCAAGCGAACATGGGCGGAAGGCCTGATTTGGATTCTTTTTTCTCGTTGTGGTCAGTTCTCCTCCGACAGCCACAGCAAATGAAACGAGAAAGATCGGTGCTTTTCAAGGAAGAAAAAAACAACAAAAAAGGGGTGCAACACGAGGACTTCCCAGGAGGTCGCCCATCCTATTACTACTCTCGCCCAAGCGCGCTTAACTGCGGAGTTCTGATGGGATCCGGTGCATTAGTGCCGGAATGATCGCACCCATTGGATTCTTGTGGAACAAATGTTTCATTGAGGGAACGCGGCCGCAGAGTCGCGCATACAGCACGCCAGCTCCAAAGAGGTCGCACGTTCGTAACTGGCAACTCAGAAGAGGCGAGCTAAGCGTGCGTTGCGGACGGTAGCTTGACCACATTCTCCGCCCCGTACATGGATGGGGTTTCCTTCGTGTGTTGCAGTAAAAAAGGGCCTTGATGTGGTTCTCAGGGCCAGGAGGCGTCCGTAGGGGAATTTTGGTAATTTCGAGCGCACATGGGCGGAAGGCCTGATTTGGATGCTTTTTCCTCGTCCTGATCAGTTCTCATCCGACGGCCACAGCAAATGAAACGAGAAAGATCGGTGCTTTTTAAGGAAGAAAAAAACAACAAAAAAGGGGTGCAACCCAAGGACTTCCTAGGAGGTCACCCTTCCTAGTACTACTCTCGCCCAAGCACGCTTAACTGCGGAGTTCTGATGGGATCCGGTGCATTAGTGCTGGTATGATCGCACCCATTGGATTCTTGCGGAACAAATGTTTTATTGAGTCCACGCGGCTGGCGAGTCGCGCATGTAGCGCCCCAAATCTAAAGAGGTCGTAAGTTCGAAACTGACAGCTCGGAAGCGGCGAGGTATGCGTGCGTTACGGATGGTAGCTGGACCACCTACATCGCCCCTTGCCAGCGTAGGGTTTCGTGCCTGTGTTGCTGTAAAAAAGGGCCTCTGAAGTGGTTTTTAGGGCCACGAGTCGTCCGTAGGCGAATTTTGGTCATTTCGACTGAACATGGACGAAAGGCCTGATTTGGATGCTTTTTCCTCGTCCTGGCCAGGTCTCATCCGACGCCCACAGCAGATGAAACGAGCAGGATCAGTGTTTTTAAAAAAGGAAAAAAATGAAAAAGGGGTGCAACACGAGCGCTTCCGAGGAGGTCACCCATCCTACTACTACCCTTGCCCAAGCACGCTTAACTGCGGAGTTCTGATGGGATCCGCTGCATTAGTGCTGGTATGATCGCAGCCACTGGATTCTTGCGAAACAAATGTTTCGTTAAGTGTACGCGGCCGCTGAGTCGCGCTTAATGCACGCTAGCTCTAAAGATGTCGCAAGTTCGTAACTTACAGGTCGGAAGCGGCGAGCTAGGCGTGCGTTACAGATGGTAGCTCGACCACCTTCATCGCCCCTTGCCAGCGTGGGGTTTCGTCCTTGTGTTGCTGTAAAAAAGGGCCTCTGAAGTGGTTTTCAGGGTCAATAGCCGTCAGTAGGGGAATTTTGGTCATTTCGACTGAACATGGCCGAAAGGCCTAATTTGGATGGCTTTTTCCTCATCCTGGTCAGGTCTCATCCAACGCCCACAGCAAATGAAACGAGAAGGATCGGTGCTTTTAAAAAAGGAAAAAAAAAAGTAAACAAGGGTTGCAACACGAGGACTTCCCAGGAGGTCATCCATCCTAGCACTACTCTCGACTAAGCACGCTTAATTGCGGAATTCTGATGGGATCCGGTGCATTAGTGCAGGTTTGATCGCACCCATTGGATTCTTGCGGAACAAATCTTTTATAGAGAGTACGCGGCTGTCGAGTCGCACATACAGCGCACCAAATCCAAAGAGGTCGCAAGTTCGTAACTGACAGCTCGGAAGAGGCGAATTAAGCGTGTGTTACGGACGGTAGCTTGACCACATTCACCGCCCCGTGCATGCATGGGGTTTCGTCCGTGTGTTGCAGTGAAAAAGTGCCTATGATGTGGTTTTCAGGACCGGGAGGCGTCCATAGGGGAATTTCGGTCATTTCGTGTGAACATGGTCGAAGGGCCTGATTTAGATTCTTTTTCCTCGTCCTGGTCAGTTCTCATCCGAAGGCAACAGCAAATGAAACGAGAATGATCGGTGCTTTTTAGAAAGAAAAAACGACGAAAAAGGGGTGCAACACGAGGACTTCCCAGGAGGTCACCCATCCTAGTACTACTCTGGCCTAAGCACGCTTAACTGCGAAGTTCTGATGGGATCCGGTGCTTTAGTGCTCGTATGATCGCACCCATTGGATTCATGTAGAACAAATGTTTCATTGAGGGTGTGCGGCCGCAGAGCCGCGCATACAGCACGCCAGCTCCAAAGAGCTCGCAAGTTCGTAACTGACAGCTCGGAAGAGGCGAGCTAGGCGTGCGTTACGGACGGTAGCTCGACCACCTTCATCGCCCCGTGCAAGCATGGGGTTTCATCCGTGTGTTGCAGTAAAAAAGGGCATCTGATGTGGTTTTCAGGGCCAGTAGGCGTCCATAGCGGAATTTTGGTAATTTCGAGCGAACATGGGCGGAAGGCCTGATTTGGATGCTTTTTCCTCGTCCTGATCAGTTCTCATCCGACGGCCACAGGAAATGAAATGAGAAAGATCGGTGCTTTTTAAGGAAGAAAAAAATAACAAAAAAGGGGTGCAACACGAGGACTTCCCAAGAGGTCACCCATCCTAGTACTACTCTCGCCCAAGCACGCTTAACTGCGGAGTTCTGAAGGGATCCGGTGCATTAGTGCTGGTATGATCGCACCCATTGGATTCTTGCGGAACAAATGTTTCACTGAGGGAACGCGGCCGCAGAGTTGCACATACAGCACGCCTGCTCCAAAGAGGTCGCAAGTTCGCAAGTGACAGCTCGGAAGCGGCGAGCTAAAAGTGCGTTACGGACGGTCACTAGACCCCTTCATCGCCCCGTGCAAGCATGGGCTTTCGTCCGTGTGTTGCAGTAAAATGGGTCCTCTAATGTGGTTTTCAGGGCCACGAGGCGTCCGTTGGGGAATTTCGGAAATTTCGAGTGAACAATGGCGGAAGGTCGGACTTGGATGCTTTTTCCTCGTCCTGGTCAGTTCTCATCAGACGGCCACAGCAAATGAAACGAGAAGGATCGGTGCTTTTAAGAGGACTTCCCTGGAGGTCAGTAGCCCAAGCACGCTTAACTGTGGAGTTCTGCCGGTGCTTTAGCACTGGTAAACCCATTGGATTCTTGCGGAACAAATGTTTCATTGAGGGCACGCTCGTGCATACAGCATGCCAGCTCCAAAGCGCAAGTTCGTAACTGACGGCTTGGAAGAGGCGAGCTAAGCGTGCGTTACGGACGGTAGCTCGGCCACCTTCATCGCCCCGTGCAAGCATGGGGTTTCCTCCGTGTGTTGCAGTAAAAAAGGGCCTCTGATGTGGTTCTCAGGGCCAGGAGGCGTCCGAAGGGGGATTTTGGTAATTTCGAGCGAGCATGGGCGGAAGGCCTGATTTGGATGCTTTTTCCTCGTCTTGATCAGTTCTCATCCGACGGCCACAGCAAATGAAACGAGAAAGATCGGTGCTTTTTAAGAAAGAAAAAAACAACAAAAAAGGGGTGCAACCCGGGGACTTCCCAGGAGGTCACCCATCCTAGTACTACTCTCGCCCAAGCACGCTTAACTGCGGAGTTTTGACGGGATCCGGTGCATTAGTGCTGGCATGACCGCACCCATTGGATTCTTGCTGAACAAATGTTTTATTGAGTCCACGCGGCTGGCGAGTCGCGCATGCAGCGCCCCAAATCTAAAGAGGTCGTAAGTTCGAAACTGACAGCTCGGAAGCGGCGAGCTATGCGTGCGTTACGGATGGTAGCTTGACCACCTACATCGCCCCTTGCCGTCGTGGGGTTTCGTCCCAGTGTTGTTGTAAAAAAGGGCCTCTGAAGTGGTTTTTAGGGCCAAGAGTCGTCCGTAGGCGAATTTTGGTCATTTCGACTGAACATGGACGAAAGGCCTGATTTGGATGCTTTTTCCTCGTCCTGGCCAGGTCTCATCCGACGCCCACAGCAAATGAAACGAGAAGGATCAGTGTTTTTAAAAAAGGAAAAAAACGAAAAAGGGGTGCAACACGAGCGCTTCCCAGGAGGTCACCCATCCTACACTACTCTTGCCCAAGCACGCTTAACTGCGGAGTTCTGATGGGATCCGCTGCATTAGTGCTGGTATGATCGCAGCCACTGGATTCTTGCGGAACAAATGTTTCGTTGAGTGTACGCGGCCGCTGAGTCGCGCTTAATGCACGCCGGCTCTAAAGATGTCGCAAGTTCGTAACTTACAGGTCGGAAGCGGCGAGCTAGGCGTGCGTTACGGATGGTAGCTCGACCACCTTCATCGCCCCTTGCCAACGTGGGGTTTCGTCCTGGTGTTGCGGTAAAAAAGGGCATCTGAAGTGGTTTTCAGGGCCAAGAGTCGTCAGTAGGGGAATTTTGGTCATTTCGACTGAACATGGCCGAAAGGCCTGATTTGGATGGCTTTTTCCTCATCCTGGTCAGGTCTCATCCAACGCCCACAGCAAATGAAACGAGAAGGATCGGTGCTTTTAAAAAAGAAAAAAAAACGAACAAGGGTTGCAACACGAGGACTTCCCAGGAGGTCACCCATCCTAGTACTACTCTCGACCAAGCACGCTTAACTGCGGAATTCTGATAGGATCCGGTGCATTAGTGCTGGTTTGATTGCACCCATTGGATTCTTGCGGAACAAATATTTTATAGAGCGTACGCGGCTGCCGAGTCGCATATACAGCGCACCAAATCCAAAGAGGTCGCAAGTTCGTAACTGACAGCTCGGAAGAGGCGAGCTAAGCGTGCGTTACGGACGGTAGCTTGACCACATTCACCGCCCCGTGCATGCATGGGGTTTCGTCTGTGTGTTGCAGGGAAAAAGTGCCTCTGATATGGTTTTCAGTACCAGGAGGCGTTCATAGGGGAATTTCGGTCATTTCGAGTGAACATGGGCGGAGGGCCTGATTTGGATTCTTTTTCCTCGTCCGGGTCAGTTCTCATCTGAAGGCAACAACAAATGAAACGAGAAAGATCGGTGCTTTTTAGAAAGAAAAAACGACGAAAAAGGGGTGCAACACGAGGACTTCCCAGGAGGTCACCCATCCTAGTACTACTCTCGCCTAAGCACGCTTAACTGCGGAGTTCTGATGGGATCCGATGCATTAGTGCTCGTATAATCGCACCCATTGGATTCTTGCGGAACAAATGTTTCATTGAGGGTACGCGGCCGCAGAGTCGAGTATACAACACGCCAGCACCAAAGAGGTCGCAAGTTCGTAGCTGACAGCTCAGAAGAGGCGAGCTAAGCGTGCGTTACGGACGGTAGCTCGACCCCCTGCATCGCACCGTGGAAGCATGGGCTTTCGTCCGTGTGTTGCAGTAAAGTGGGGCCTCTCAAGTGGTTTTCAAGGCCAGGAGGCGTCCGTTGGGAAATTTCGGAAATTTCGAGTGAACAAGGGCGGATGGTCGGACTTGGATGCTTTTTCCTCGTCCTGGTCAGTTCTCATCCGATGACCACAGCAAAAGAAACGAGAAGGATCGGTGCTTTGAAGAAAGTAAAAAACAACGAAAAAGGGGTGCAACATGAGGACTTCCCAGGAGGTCACCCATCCTAGTACTACTGTCGTCTAAGCACGCTTAACTGCGGAGTTCTGATGGGATCCGGTGCATTAGTGCTGGTATGATCGCACCCATTGGATTCTTGCGGAGCAAATGTTTCATTGAGGGTACGCGGCCGCAGAGTCGCGCATACAGCATGCCTGCTCCAAAGAGGTCGCAAGTTCGCAACTGACAGCTCGGAAGCGACGAGCTAAGAGTGCGTTACGGACGATCGCTCGACCCCTTCATCGCCCCATGCACGCATGGGCTTTCGTCCGTGTGTTGCAGTAAAATGGGGCCTCAAATGTGGTTTAGGGCCAGGAGGCGTCCGTTGGGGAATTTCGGAAAGTTCGAGTGAACAATGGCGGAAGGTCGAACGTGGATGCGTTTTCCTCGTTCTGGTCAGTTCTCATCAGACGCCCACAACAAATGAAACGACAAGGATCCGTGCTTTTAAGAAAGCAAAAAGCAACGAAAAAGGGGTGCAACACGAGGGCTTCCCAGGAGGTCACCCATCCTAGTACTACTCTCGCCCAACCACGCTTAGCTGCGGAGTTCTGATGGGATCCGGTGCATTAGCGCCGGTATGATCGCACCCACTGGATTCTTGCGGAACAAATGTTTCATTGAGGGTACGCGGCCGCCGAGTCGCGCATACGGCACGCCAGCTCCAAAGAGGTCGCAAGTTCGTATCTGACGGCTCGGAAGAGGCGAGCTAGGCGTGTGTTACGGACGGTAGCTCGACCACCTTCATCGCCCCGTGCAAGCATGGGGTTCCATCCGTGTGTTGCGGTAAAAAAGGGCCTCTGATGCGGTTTTCAGGGCCAGGAGGCGTACGTAGGGGAATTTTGGTAATTCCGAGCGAACATGGGCGGAAGGCCTGATTTGGATGCTTTTTCCTCGCCCTGATCAGTTCTCATCCGACGGCCACAGCAAATGAAACGAGAAAGATCGGTGCTTTTTAGAAAGAAAAAATGATGAAAAAGGGGCGCAACACGAGGTCTTCCCTGGAGGTCACCCATCCTAGTACTACTCGCGCCTAAGCACGCTTAACTACAGAGTTCTGATGGGATCCGGTGCATTAGTGCTCGTATGATCGCACCCATTGGATTCTTCTGGAACAAATGTTTCATTGAGGGTGTGCGGCCGCAGAGCCGCGCATACAGCACGCCAGCTCCAAAGAGCTCGCAAGTTCGTAACTGACAGCTCGGAAGAGGCGAGCTAAGCGTGCGTTACGGGCGGTAGCTCGACCACCTTCATCGCCCCGTGCAAGCATGGGGTTTCATCCGTGTGTTGCAGTAAAAAAGGGCCTCTGATGTGGTTTTCAGGGTCCGGAGGCGTCCATAGCGGAATTTTGGTAATTTCGGGCGAACATGGGCGGAAGGCCTGATTCGGATGCTTTTTCCTCGTCCTGATCAGTTCTCATCCGACGGCCACAGGAAATGAAACGAGAAAGATCGGTGCTTTTTAAGGAAGAAAAAAATAACAAAAAAGGGGTGCAACACGAGAACTTCCCAGGAGGTCACCCATCCTAGTACTACTCTCGCCCAAGCACGCTTAACTGCGTAGTTCTGATAGGATCCGGTGCATTAGTGCTGGTATGATCGCGCCCATTGGATTCTTGCGGAACAAAAGTTTCGTTGAGGGAACGCGGCCGCAGAGTCGCACATACAGCACGCCTGCTCCAAAGAGGTCGCAAGTTCGCTATTGACAGCTCGGAAGCGGCGAGCTAAAAGTGCGTTACGGACGGTCACTCGACCCCTTCATCGCCCCGTGCAAGCGTGGGCTTTCGTCCGTGTGTTGCAGTAAAATGGGGCCTCTAATGTGGTTTTCAGGGCCAACAGGCGTCCGTTGGGGAATTTCGGAAATTTCGAGTGAACAATGGCGGAAGGTCGGACTTGGATGCCTTTTCCTCGTCCTGGTCAGTTCTCATCAGACGGTCACAGCAAATGAAGCGGGAAGGATCGGTGCTTTTAAGAAAGTAAAAAGCAACGAAAAAGGGGTGCACCACGAGGTCTTCCCAGGAGATCACCCATCCTAGTACTACTCTCGCCCAAGCACGCTAAACTGTGGAGTTCTGATGGGATCAGGTGCTTTAGCGCTGCTATGATCGCACCCATTGGATTCTTGCGGAACAAATGTTTCATTGAGGGTACGCGGCCGTAGAGTCGCGCATACAGCACGCCAGCTCAAAGAGGTTGCAAGTTCGTAACTGACAGCTCGGAAGAGGCGAGCTAAGCGTGCGTTACGGACGGTAGCTCGACCACCTTCATCGCCCCGTGCAAGCATGAGCTTTCGTTCGTGTGTTGCAGCAAAAAAGGGCCTCTAATGCGGTTTTCAGGGCCAGGAGCCGTCCGTAGGGGAATTTTGGTAATTTCGAGCGAAAATGGGCGGAAGGCCTGATTTGGATTCTTTTGCCTCGTCCTGGTCAGTTCTCCTCCGACGGCCACAGCAAATGAAACGAGAAAGATCAGTGCTTTTTAAGGAAGAAAAAAACAACAAAAAAGGGGTGCGACACGAGGACTTCTCGGGAGGTCACCCATCCTAGTACTACTCTCGCCCAAGCACGCCTAACTGCGGAGTTCTGATGGGATCCGGTGCATTAGCGCTGGTATGATCGCGCCCATTGGATTCTTGCGGAACAAATGTTTCATTGAGGGAACGCGGCCGCAGAGTCGCGCATACAGCACGCCAGCTCCGAGGAGGTCGCAAGTTCGTAACTGACAGCTCGGAAGAGGCGAGCTAAGCGGGCGTTACGGACGGTAGCTTGACCACATTCACCGCCCCGTGCATGCATGGGGTTTCGTCCGTGTGTTGCAGCGAAAAAGGGCCTCTGATGTGGTATTCAGGAGCAGGAGGCGTCCGTAGGGGAATTTCGGTCACTTCGAGTGAATACGGGCAGAGGGCCTGATTTGGATTCTTTTTTCTCGTCCTGGTCAGTTCTCATCCGAAGGCAACAGCAAATGAAACGAGAAAGATCGGTGCTTTTTAGAAAGAAAAAACGACGAAAAAGGAGTGCAACACGAGAACTTCCCAGGAGGTCAACCATCCTAGTTCCACTAGCTAAGCGTCCATGCATGGGGTTTCGTCCGTGTGTTGTAGTAAAAAAGGGACTCTAATGTGGTTTTTAGGGCCAGGAGGCGTCCGTATTGGAATTTTGGTAATTTCGTGCGAACATCGGCGGAAGGCCTGATTTGGATTCTTTTTCCTCGTCCTGGTCAGCTCTCCTCCGACGGCCACCGCAAATGAAACAAGAAACATCGGTGCTTTTAAGAAAGTAAAAAACAACGAAAAAGGGGTGCAACACGAGGACTTCCCAGGAGGTCATCCATCCATGTACTACTCTCACCCAAGCACGCTTAATTGCGGAGTTCTGATGGGATTCGGTGCATTAGTGCTCGTATGATCGCACCCATTGGATTCTTGCGGAACACATGTTTCATTGAGGGTACGCGGCCGCAGAGTCGCGCATACAGCACGCCAGCTCCAAAGAGGACGCAAGTTCGTAACTGACAGCTCGGAAGAGGCGAGCTAAGCGTGCGTTACGGACGGTAGCTTGACCACATTCACCGCCCCATGCATGCATGGGGTTTCGTCCGTGTGTTGCAGTGAAAAAGGGCCTGATTTGGATTCTTTTTCCTCGTCCTGGTCAGTTCTCATCCGAAGGCAACAGCAAATGAAACGAGAAAGATCGGTGCTTTTAAGAAAGTAAAAAACAACGAAAAAGGGGTGCAACACGAGGACTTGCCAGGAGGTCACCCATCCTAGTACTACTCTCGCCCAAGCACGCTTAACTGCGGAGTTCTGATGGGATCCGGTGCATTAGTGCTGGTATGATCGTACCCATTGGATCTTGCGGAACAAATGGTTCATTGAGTGCACGCGGCTGCCGAGTCGCGCATGCATCGCCCCAAATCTAAAGAGGTCGTAAGTTCGGAACTGACAGCTCGAAAGCGGCGAGCTATGCATGCGTGACGGATGGCAGCTCGACCACCTTCATCGCCCCTTGCCAGCGTGGGGTTTCGTCCCTGTGTTGCTGTAAAAAAGGGCCTCTGAAGTGGTTTTCAGGGCCAAGTGTCGTCCGTAGGGGAATTTTGCTCATTTCGACTGAACATGCACAAAAGGCCTGATTTGGATGCTTTTTCCTCGTCCTGGCCAGGTCTCATCCGACGCCTACAGCAAATGAAACGAGAAGGATCAGTGTTTTTAAAAAAGGAAAAAAACGAAAAAGGGGTGCCACACGAGCGCTTCCCAGGAGGTCACCCATCCTACTACTACTCTTGCCCAAGCACGCTTCACTGCGGAGTTCTGATGGGATGCGCTGTATTAGGGCTGGTACGATCGTAGCCATTGGATTCTTGCGGAACAAATGTTTCTTTGAGTGTACACGGCCGCTGAGTCGCGCTTAATGCACGCCGGCTCCAAAGAGGTCGTAAGTTCGTAACTTACAGGTTGGAAGCGGCGAGCTAGGCGTGCGTTACGGATGGTAGCTCGACCACCTTCATCGCCCCTTGCCAGCGTGGGGTTTCGTCCTTGTGTTGCTGTAAAAAAGGGCATCTGAAGTGGTTTTCAGGGCCAAGAGTCGTCAGTAGGGTAATTTTGGTCATCTCGACTGAACATGGCCGAAAGGCCTGATTTGGATGGCTTTTTCCTCATCCTGGTCAGGTCTCATCCAAAGCCCACAGCAAATGAAACGAGAAGGATCGGTGCTTTTAAAAAAGGAAAAAAAACGAACAAGGGTTGCAACACGAGGACTTCCCACGAGGTCACCCATCCTAGTACTACTCTCGCCCAAGCACGCTTGACTGCGGAGTTCCAATGGGGTCCGGTACATTGGTGCTGGTTTGATCGCACCCATTGGTTTTTTGCAGAACAAATCTTTTATAGAGCGTACGCGGCTGCCGAGTCGCACATACAGCGCGCCAAATCTAAAGAGGTCGCAAGTTCGCAACTTACAGCTCGAAAGCGGCGAGCTAAGAGTGCGTTACGGACGGTCGCTCGACCCCTTCATCGCCCCGCGCAAGCATGGGCTTTCGTCCGTGTGTTGCAGTAAAACGGGGCCTCTAATGCCGAGTGAACAGGGGCGGAAGATTGGACTTGGATGCTTTTTCCTCGTCCTGATCAGTTCTCATCCGACGACCACAGCAAATGAAACGAGAAGGATCGGTGCTTTTAAGAAAGTAAAGAGTAACGAAAAAGGGGTGCAACACGAGGACTTCCCAGGAGGTCACCCATCCTAGTACTGCTCTAGCCCAAGCACGCTTAACTGCGGAGTTCTGATGGGATCCGGTGCATTAGTGCTGGTATGATCGCACCCGTTGGCTTCTTGCGGAACAAATGTTTCATTAGGTCCACGCGGCTGCCGAGTCGAGCATGCAGCACCCCAAATCTAAAGAGGTCGCAAGTTCGTAACTGACAGCTCGGAAGCGGCGAGCTACGCCAGCGTTACGGATGGTAGCTCGACCTCCTTCATCGCCCCTCGCCAGCGTGGGGTTTCGTCCCTGTGTTGCCGTAAAAAAGGGCATCTGAAGTGGTTTTCAGGGCCAAGAGTCGTCAGTAGGGTAATTTTGGTCATTTCAACTGAACATGGCCGAAAGGCCTGATTTGGATGGCTTTTTCCTCATCCTGGTCAGGTCTCATCCAATGCCCACAGCAAATGAAACGAGAAGGATCAGTGCTTTTAAAAAAGGAAAAAAAACGAACAAGGGTTGCAACACGAGGACTTCCCCGGAGGTCACCCATCCTAGTACTACTCTCACCCAAGCACGCTTGACTGCGGAGTTCTGATAGGATCCGGTGCATTGGTGCTGGTTTGATCGCACCCATTAGATTCTTGCGGAACAAATGTTTCGTTGAGTGTACGCGGCCGCTGAGTCGCGCTTAACGCACGCCGGCTCTGAAGAGGTCGCAAGTTCGTAACGTACAGGTCGGAAGCGGCGTGCTAGGCGTGCGTTACGGATGGTAGCTCGACCACCTTCATCGCCCCTTGCCAGCGTGGGGTTTCGTCCTTGTGTTGCTGTAAAAAAGGGCCTCTGAAGTGGTTTTCAGGGCCAAGAGTCGTCAGTAGGGGAATTTTGGTCATTTCGACTGAACATGCCCGAAAGGCCTGATTTGGATGGCTTTTTCCTCATCCTCGTCAGGTCTCATCCAACGCCCACAGCAAATGAAACGAGCAGGATCGGTGCTTTTAAGAAAGTAAAAAGTAACGAAAAAGGGGTGCAACACGAGGACTTCCCAGAAGGTCACCCATCCTAGTGCTACTCTCGCCCAAGCACGCAACAGTGGAGTTCTGATGGGATCCGGTGCATTAGTGCTGGTATGATCGCACCCATTGGATTCTTCCGGAGCAAATGTTTCATTGAGGGAACGCGGCCGCAGAGTCGCGCATACAGCACGCCAGCTCCAAAGAGGTCGCAAGTGCGTAACTGACAGCTCGGAAGAGGCAAGCTAAGCGTGCGTTACGGACGGTAGCTTGACCACATTCCCCGCCCCGTGCATGCAAGGGGTTTGGTCCGTGTGTTGCAGTGAAAAAGGGCCTCTGATGTGGTATTCAGGATCAGGAGGCGTCCGTAGGGGAATTTCGGTCATTTCGAGTGAACATGGGCGGAGGGCCTGATTTGGATTCTTTTTTCTCGTCCTGGTCAGTTCTCATCCGAAGGCAACAGCAAATGAAACGAGAAAGATCGATGCTTTTTAGAAAGAAAAAACGACGAAAAAGGGGTGCAACACGAGGACTCCCCAGGAGGTCACACATCCTAGTGCTACTCTCGCCCAAACACGCTTAACTGCGGAGTTCTGATGGGATCCGGTGCATTAGTGCTCGTATGATCGCACCCGTTGGATCCTTGCGGAACAAGTGTTTCATTGAGGGTACGCGGCCGCAGAGTCGCGCATACAGCACGCCAGCTCCAAAGCGATCGCAGGTTCGTAACTGACAGCTCGAAAGGGGCGAGCTAAGCGTGCGTTACGGACGGTAGCTCGACCACCTTCATCGTCCCGTGCAAGCATGAGGTTTCATTCGCGTGTTGCAGTAAAATGGGGCCTCTAATGCGGTTTTCAAGGCCAGGAGGCATCCGTTGGGGAATTTCGAAAATTTCGAGTGAGCAACGGCGGAAGGTCGGACTTGGATGCTTTTTCCTCGTCCTGGTCAGTTCTCATCAGACGGCCACAGCAAGTGAAACGAGAAGGATCGGTGCTTTTAAGAAAGTAAAAAGTAACGAAAAAGGGGTGCAGCACGAGGACTTCCCAGGAGGTCACCCATCCTAGTGCTACTCTCGCCCAAGCACGCTTAACTGCGGAGTTCTGATGGGATCCGGTGCATTAGTGCTGGTATGATCGCACCCATCGGATTCTTGCGGAACAAATGTTTCATTGAGGGTACGCGGCCGCAGAGTCGCGCATATAGCACGCCAGCTCCAAAGAGGTCGCAAGTTCGTAACTGACAGCTCGGAAGAGGCGAGCTAAGCGTGCGTTACGGACGGTAGCTTGACCACATTCCCCGCCCCGTGCATGCATGGGGTTTCGTCCGTGTGTTGCAGTGAAAAAGGGCCTCTGATGTGGTATTCAGGATCAGGAGGCGTCCGTAGGGGAATTTCGGTCATTTCGAGTGATCATGGGCGGAGGGCCTGATTTGGATTCTTTTTCCTCGTCCGGGTCAGTTCTCATCCGAAGGCAACAGCAAATGAAACGAGAAAGATCGGTGCTTTTTAGTAAGAAAAAACGACGAAAAAGGGGTGCAACATGAGAACTTCCCAGGAGGTCACCCATCCTAGTACTGCTCTCACCCTGGCACGCTTGACTGCAAAGTTCTGATGGGATCCGATGCATTGGTGCTGCTTTGATCGCACCCATTGGAATTTTGCGGAACAAATCTTTTAAGGAGCGTACGCAGCTGCCGAGTCGCACATACAGCGCGCCAAATCTAAAGAGGTCGCAAGTTCGCAACTTACGGCTCGGAAGCGGCGAGCTAAGAGTGCGTTACGGACGGTCGCTCGACCCCTTCATCGCCCTGCGCAAGCATGGGCTTTCGTCCGTGTGTTGCAGTAAAATGGGATCCGGTGCATTAGTGCTGGTATGATCGCACCCATTGGATTCTTGCGGAACAAATGTTTCATTGAGGGTACGCGGCCGCAGAGTCGCGCATACAGCACGCCAGCTCCAAAGAGGTCGCAAGTTCGTGACTGACAGCTCGGAAGAGGGAAGCTAAGCGTGCGTTACGGACGGTAGCTTGACCACATTCACCGCCCCGTGCATGCATGGGGTTTCGTCCGTGTGTTGTAGTGAAAAAGGGTCTCTGATGTGGTTTTCAGGACCAGGAGGCGTCCGTAGGGGAATTTCGGTCATTTCGAGTGAACATCGGCGGAGGGCCTGATTTGGATTATTTTTCCTCGTCCTGGTCAGTTCCCATCCGAAGGCAACAGCAAATGAAAGGAGAAAGATCGGTGCTTTTTACAAAGAAAAAACGACGAAAAAGGGGTGCAACACAAGGACTTCCCAGGAGGTCACCCATCCTAGTACTACTCTCGCCCAAGCACGCCTAACTGCAGAGTTCTGATGGGATCCAGTGCATTAGTGCTGGAATGATCGCACCCATTGCATTCTTGCGGAACAAATGTTTCATTGAGGGAACGCGACCGCAGAGTCGCGCATACAACACGCCAGCTCCAAAGAGGTAGCAAGTGCGAAACTGACAGCTCGGAAGAGGCGAGCTAAGCGTGCGTTACGGACGGTAGCTCGACCCCCTCCATCGCCCCGTGCAAGCATGGGCTTTCGTCCGTGTGTTACAGTAAAATGGGGCCTCTCAAGTGGTTTTCAGGGCCAGGAGGCGTCCGCTGGGGAATTTCGGAAATTTCGAGTGAACAAGGGCGGAAGGTCGGACTTGGATGCTTTTTCCTCGTCCTGGTCAGTTCTCATCAGACGGCCACAGCAAATAAAACGAGAAGGATCGGTGCTTTTAAGAAAGCAAAAAACAACGAAAAAGGGGTGCAACACCAGGACTTCCCCGGAGGTCACCCATCCTAGTACTACTCTCGCCCAAGCACGTATAACTGCGGAGTTTTGATGGGCTCCGGTGCGTTAGTGCTGGTATGATCGCACCAATTGGATTCTTGCGGAACAAATGTTTCATTGAGGGTACGCGGCCGCAGAGTCGCGCAGACAGCACGCCAGCTCCAAAGAGGTCGCAAGTTCGTAACTGACAGCTTGGAAGAGACGAGCTAAACGTGCGTTACGGACGGTAGCTCGACCACCTTCATCGCCCCGTGCAAGCATGCGGTTTCATCCGTGTGTTGCAGTAAAAAAGGGCCTCTCATGTGGTTTTCAGGGCCAGGAGGCGTCCGTAGGGGAATTTTGGTAATTTCGAGCGAACATGGGCGGAAGGCCTGATTTGGATTCTTTTTCCTCGTGCTGGTCAGTTCTCCTCCGACGGCCACAGCACATGAAACGAGAATGATCGGTTCTTTTTAAGGAAGAAAAAAACAACAAAAAAGGGGTGCATTACGAGGACTTCCAAGGAGGTCACCCATCCTAGTACTACCCTCCCCCAAGCACGGTTAACTGCGGAGTTCTGATGGGATCCGGTGCATTAGTGCTGGTATGATCGCACCCATTGGATTCTTGCGAACCAAATGTTTCAATGAGGGAACGCGGCCGCAGAGTCGCGCATACAGCACGCCAGCTCCAAAGGGGTCGCAAGTTCGTAACTGACAGTTCAGAAGAGGTGAGCTAAGCGTGCGTTACGGACGGTAGCTTGACCACATTCACCGCCCCGTGCATGCATGGGGTTTCGTCCGAGTGTTGCAGTGAAAAAGGGCCTCTGATGTGGTTTTCAGGACCAAGACGCGTCCGTAGGGGAATTTCGGTCATTTCGAGTGAACATGGGCGGAGAGCCTGATTTGGATTCTTTTTCCTCGTCCTGGTCAGTTCTCATCCGAAGGCAACAGCAAATGAAACGAGAAAGATCGATGCTTTTTAGAAAGAAAAAACGACGAAAAAGGGGTGCAACACGAGGACTCCCCAGGAGGTCACACATCCTAGTGCTACTCTCGCCCAAACACGCTTAACTGCGGAGTTCTGATGGGATCCGGTGCATTAGTGCTCGTATGATCGCACCCGTTGGATCCTTGCGGAACAAGTGTTTCATTGAGGGTACGCGGCCGCAGAGTCGCGCATACAGCACGCCAGCTCCAAAGCGATCGCAGGTTCGTAACTGACAGCTCGGAAGGGGCGAGCTAAGCGTGCGTTACGGACGGCAGCTCGACCACCTTCATCGTCCCGTGCAAGCATGAGGTTTCATTCGCGTGTTGTAGTAAAATGGGGCCTCTCAAGTGGTTTTTAGGGCCAGGAGGCGTCCGTTGGAGAATTTCGGAAATTTCGAGTGAACAAGGGCGGAAGGCCGGACTTGGATGCCTTTTCCTCGTCCTGGTCAGTTCTCATCCGATGACCACAGCAAATGAAACGAGAAGGATCGGTGCTTTTAAGAAAGTAAAAAGCAACGAAAAAGGGGTGCGACACGAGTACTTCCCAGGAGGTCACACATCCTAGTACTACTCTCGCCCAAGCACGCTTAACTGCGGAGTTCTGATGGGATCTGGTGCATTAGTGCTGGTATGATCGCACCCATTGGTTTCTTGCAGAACAAATGTTTCATTGAAGGTACGCGGCCGCAGTGTCGCGCATACAGCACACTGGCTCCAAAGAGGTTGCAAGTTCATAACTGACACCTCGGAAGAGGCGAGCTAAGCGTGCGTTACGGACGGTAGCTCGGCCACCTTCATCGCCCCGGGCAAGTATGAGGTTTCATCCGTGTGTTGCAGTAAAAAAGGGCCTCTAATGTGGTTTTTAGGGCCAGGAGGAGTCCGTATTGGAATTTTGGTAATTTCGTGCGAACATCGGCGGAAGGCCTGATTTGGATTCTTTTTCCTCGTCCTGGTCAGCTCTCCTCCGACGGCCACCGCAAATGAAACGAGAAACATCGGTGCTTTTAAGAAAGTAAAAAACAACGAAAAAGGGGTGCAACACGAGGACTTCCCAGGAGGTCACCCATCCTAGTACTACTCTCACCCAAGCACGCTTAACTGCGGAGTTCTGATGGGATCCGGTGCATTAGTGCTGGTATGATCGCACCCATTGGATTCTTGCGGAACAAATGTTTCATGGAAGGAACGCGGCCGCAGAGTCGAGCATACAGCACGCCAGCTCCGAAGAGGTCGCAAGTTCGTAACTGGCAGCTCGGAAGAGGCAAGCTAACCGTGCGTTGCGGACGGTAGCTTGACCACATTCACCGCCCCGTGCATGCATGGGGTTTCGTCCGTGTGTTGCAGTGAAAAAGGGCCTGATTTGGATTCTTTTTCCTCGTCCTGGTCAGTTCTCATCCGAAGGCAACAGCAAATGAAGCGAGAAAGATCGGTGCTTTTAAGAAAGTAAAAAACAACGAAAAAGGAGTGCAACACGAGGACTTGCCAGGAGGTCACCCATCCTAGTACTACTCTCGCCCAAGCACGCTTAACTACGGAGTTCTGATGGGATCCGGTGCATTAGTGCTGGTATGATCGCACCCATTGGATCTTGCGGAACAAATGATTCATTGAGTGCACGCGGCTGCCGAGTCGCGCATGCAGCGCCCCAAATCTAAAGAGGTCGCAAGTTCGTAACTGACAGCTCGGAAGCGGCGAGCTATGCGTGCGTCACGGATGGTAGCTCGACCACCTTCATCGCCCCTTGCCAGCGTGGGGTTTCGTCCTTGTGTTGCTGTAAAAAAGGGCCTCTGAAGTGGTTTTCAGGGCCAAGAGTCGTCAGTAGGGGAATTTTGGTCATTTCGACTGAACATGCCCGAAAGGCCTGATTTGGATGGCTTTTTCCTCATCCTCGTCAGGTCTCATCCAACGCCCACAGCAAATGAAACGAGCAGGATCGGTGCTTTTAAGAAAGTAAAAAGTAACGAAAAAGGGGTGCAACACGAGGACTTCCCAGAAGGTCACCCATCCTAGTGCTACTCTCGCCCAAGCACGCAACAGTGGAGTTCTGATGGGATCCGGTGCATTAGTGCTGGTATGATCGCACCCATTGGATTCTTCCGGAGCAAATGTTTCATTGAGGGAACGCGGCCGCAGAGTCGCGCATACAGCACGCCAGCCCCAAAGAGGTCGCAAGTTCGTAACTGACAGCTCGGAAGAGGCGAGCTAAGCGTGCGTTACGGACGGTAGCTTGACCACATTCCCCGCCCCGTGCATGCAAGGGGTTTCGTCCGTGTGTTGCAGTGAAAAAGGGTCTCTGATGTGGTATTCAAGATCAGGAGGTGTCCGTAGGGTTGCAACACGAGGACTTCCCAGGAGGTCACCCATCCTAGTACTACTCTCGCCCAAGCACGCTTAACTGCGGAGTTCTGTTGGGATCCGGTGCATTAGTGCTAGTATGATCGCAGCCATTGGATTCTTACGGAACAAATCTGTTATAGAGCGTACGCGGCTGCTGAGTCACACATACAGCGCGCCAAATCTAAAGAGATTGCAAGTTCGAAACTTACAGCTCGGAAGCGGCGAGCTAAGAGTGCGTTACAGACGGTCGCTCGACCCCTTCATCGCCCCGTGCAAGCATGGGCTTTCGTCCGTGTGTTGCAGTAAAATGGGGCCTCTAATGTGGTTTTCAAGGCCAGGAGGCGTCCTTCGAAAATTTCGAGTGAAAAGGGTGGAAGGTCGGAGTTGGATGCTTTTTCCTCGTCCTGGTCAGTTCTCATCAGACGGCCACAGCAAATGAAACGAGAAGGATCGGTGCTTTTAAGAAAGTAAAAAATAACGAAAAAGGGGTGCAACACGAGGACTTCCCAGGAGGTCACCCATCCTAGTGCTACTCTCGCCCAAGCACGCTTAACTGCGGAGTTCTGATGGGATCCGGTGCATTAGTGCTGGTATGATCGCACCCATTGGATTCTTACGGAACAAATGTTTCATTGAGGGAACGCGGCCGCAGAGTCGCGCATACAGCACGCCAGCTCTAAAGAGGTCGCAAGTTCGTAACTGACAGCTCGGAAGAGGCGAGCTAAGCGTGCGTTACGGACGGTAGCTTGACCACATTCCCCGCCCCGTGCATGCATGGGGTTCCGTCCGTGTGTTGCAGTGAAAAAGGGCCTCTGATGTGGTTTTCAGGATCAGGAGGCGTCCGTAGGGGAATTTCGGTCATTTCGAGTGAACATGGGCGGAGGGCCTGATTTGGATTCTTTTTCCTCGTCCGGGTCAGTTCTCATCCGAAGGCAACAGCAAATGAAACGAGAAAGATCGGTGCTTTTAGAAAGAAAAAATGACGAAAAAGGGGTGCAACACGAGGACTTCCCAGGAGGTCACCCATCCTAGTACGACTCTCGCCCAAGCACGCTTAACTGCGGAGTTCTGATAGGATCCAGTGCATTAGTGCTGGTCCGATCGCACCCATCGGATTCTTGCGGAACAAGTGTTTCATTGAGGGTACGCGGCCGCAGAGTCGAGCTAAGCGTGCGTTACGGACGGTGGCTCGGCTCCCTGCATTGGCCCGCGCAAGCGTGGGCTTTCGTCCGTGTGTTGCAGTAAAATGGGGCCTCTCAAGTGGTTTTCAGGGCCAGGAGGCGTCCGTTGGAGAATTTCGGAAATTTCGAGTGAACAAGGGCGGAAGGTCGGACTTGGATGCTTTTTCCTCGTCCTGGTCAGTTCTCATCCGACGACCACAGCAAATGAAACGAGAAGGATCGATGCTTTTAAGAAAGTAAAAAACAACGAAAAAGGGGTGCAACACGAGGACTTTTCAGGAGGTCACCCATCCTAGTACTACTCTCGCCCAAGCACGCTTAACTGCGGAGTTATGATGGGATCCGGTGCATTAGTGCTCGTATGATCGCACCCGTTGGATCCTTGCGGAACAAGTGTTTCATTGAGGGTACGCGGCCGCAGAGTCGCGCATACAGCACGCCAGCTCCAAAGCGATCGCAGGTTCGTAACTGACAGCTCGGAAGAGGCGAGCTAAGCGTGCGTTACGGACGGTAGCTTGACCACATTCACCGCCCCGTGCATGCATGGGGTTTCGTCTGTGTGTTGCAGGGAAAAAGTGCCTCTGATATGGTTTTCAGTACCAGGAGGCGTTCATAGGGGAATTTCGGTCATTTCGAGTGAACATGGGCGGAGGGCCTGATTTGGATTCTTTTTCCTCGTCCGGGTCAGTTCTCATCTGAAGGCAACAACAAATGAAACGAGAAAGATCGGTGCTTTTTAGAAAGAAAAAACGACGAAAAAGGGGTGCAACACGAGGACTTCCCAGGAGGTCACCCATCCTAGTACTACTCTCGCCCAAGCACGCTTAACTGCGGAGTTCTGATGGGATCCGGTGCATTACTGCTAGTATGATCGCACCCATTGGATTCTTGCGGAACGAATGTTTCATTGAGGGAACGCGGCCGCAGAGTAGCGCATACAGCACGCCAGCTCCAAAGAGGTCGCAAGTTCGTAACTGACAGCTCGGAAGAGGCGAGCTAGGCGTGCGTTACGGACGGTAGCTCGACCACCTTCATCGCCCCGTGCATGCATGGGGTTTCGTCCGTGCGTTGCAGTAAAAAGGGGCCTCTGATGTGTTTTTCAGGGCCACGAGGCGTCCATAGGGGAATTTCGGAAATTTCGACTGAACATAGGCGGATGGCCTGATTTGGATGCTTTTTCCACGTCCTGGTCAGTTCTTATCCGCTGACCACAGCAAATGAAACGAGAAAGATCGGCGCTTCTAAGAAAGAAAAAAACAACGAAAAAGGGGTGCAACACGAGGACTTCCCAGGAGGTCACCCATCCTAGTACTACTCTGGCCCAAGCACGCTTAACTGCGGAGTTTTGATGGGATCTGCTGCATTAGTGCTGGTATGATCGCACCCATTGGATTCTTGTGGAGTAAATGTTTCATTGAGGGTACGCGGCCGCAGAGTCGCGCATACAGCGCGCCTGCTCCAAAGAGGTCGCAAGTTCGCAATTGACAGCTCGGAAGCGGCGAGCTAAGAGTGCGCTACGGACGGTCGCTCGACCCCTTCATCGCCCCGTGCAAGCATGGGCTTTCGTCCGTAGGTTGCAGTAAAATGGGGCCTCTAATCTAGTTTTCAGGGCCAGGAGGCGTCCGCTGGGGAATTTCGGAAATTTCGAGTGAACAATGGCGGAAGGTCGGACTTGGATGCTTTTTCCTCGTCCTGGTCAGTTCTCATCAGATGGCCACAGCAAATGAAACGAGAAGGATCCGTGCTTTTAAGAAAGTAAAAAGGCCACGAAAAAGGGGTGCAACTCGAGGACTTCCCAGGAGGTCACCCATCCTAGTACTACTCTCGCCCAAGCATACTTAACTGCGGAGTTCTGATGGGATCGGGTGCATTAGTGCTGGTATGATCGCACCCATTGGATTCCTGCGGAACAAATGTTTCATTGAGCGTACGCGGCCGCAGAGTCGCGCATACAGCACGCCAGCACCAAAGAGGTCGCAAGTTCGTAACTGACAACTCGGAAGCGGCGAGCTAAGAGTGCGTTACGGACGGTCACTAGACCCCTTCATCGCCCCGTGCAAGCATGGGGTTTCATCCGTATGTTGCCGTAAAAAAGGGCCTCTGATGTGGTTTTCAGCGTCAAGAGGCGTCCGTAGGGGAATTTTGGTAATTTCGAGCAAACATAGGCGGAAGGCCTGATTTGGATGCTTTTTCCTCGTCCTGATCAGTTCTCATCTGACGGCCACAGCAAATGAAACGAGAAAGATCGATGCTTTTTAAGGAAGGAAAAAACAACAAAAAAGGGGTGCAACACGAGGACTTCCCAGGAGGTCACCAATCCTAGTACTACTCTCGCCCAAGCACGCTTAACTACGAAGTTCTGATGGGATCCGGTGCATTAGTGCTTCTATGATCGCACCCATTGGATTCTTGCGGAACAAATGTTTCATTGAGGGTACGCGGCCGCAGAATCGCGCATACAGCACGCCAGCTCCAAAGAGGTCGCAAGTTCGTAACTGACAGCTCGGAAGAGGCGAGCTAAGCGTGCGTTGCGGACGGTAGCTCGACCACCTTCATCCCCAGTGCAAGCATGATGTTTCATCCGTGTGTTGCAGTAAAAAAGGGCCTCTAATGTGGTTTTCAGGGCCAGGAGGCGTCCGCAGGGGAATTTTGGTAATTTCGAGCGAACATGGGCGGAAGGCCTGATTTGGATTCTTTTTCCTCGTTCTGGTCAGTTCTCCTCTGACGGCCACAGCAAATGAAACGAGAAAGATCGGTACTTTTTAAGGAAGAAAAAAACAACAAAAAAGGGGTGCAACACGAGGACTTCCATGGAGGTCACCCATCCTAGTACTACTCTCGGCCAAGCAAGCTTAACTGCGGAGTTCTGATGGGATCCGGTGCATTAGTGCTGGCATGATCGCACCCATTGGATTCTTGCGGAACAAATGTTTCATTGCGAGAACGCGGCCGCGGAGTCGCGCATACAGCACGCCAGCTCCGACGAGGTCGCAAGTTCGTAAGTGACCGCTCGGAAGAGGCGAGCTAAGCGCGCGTTACGGACGGTAGCTTGACCACATTCACCGCCCCGTGCGTGCATGGGGTTTTGTCCGTGTGTTGCAGTGAAAAAGTGCCTCTGATGTGGTTTTCAGGACCAGGAGGCGTCCGTAGGGGAATCTCGGTCATTTCGAGTGTACATGGGCGGAGGGCCTGATTTGGATTCTTTTTCCTCGTCCTGGTCAGTTCTCATCCGAAGGCAATAGCAAATGAAACGAGAAAGGGATGCAACACCAGGACTTCCCATGAGGTCACCCATCCTAGTACTACTCTCGCCTAAGCACGCTTAACTGCGGAGTTCTGATGGGATACAGTGCATTAGTGCTAGTATGATGGCACCCATTGGATTCTTGCAGAACAAATGTTTCATTGAGGGTACGCGGCCGCAGAGTCGTGCATACAGCACGCCAGCTCCAAAGAGGTCGCAAGTTCGTAACTGACAGCTCGGAAGAGGGGAGCAAAGCATGCGTTACGGACGGTAGCTCGACCCCCTGCATCGCCCAGTGCAAGCATGGGCTTTCATCCATGTGTTGCGGTAAAATGGGGCCTCTCAGGTGGTTTTCAGGGCCAGGAGGGGTCCGTTGGGGAATTTCGGAAATTTCGAGTGAACAAGGGCAGAAGGTCGGACTTGGATGCTTTTTCCTCGCCCTGGTCAGTTCTCATCCCATGACCACAGCAAATGAAACGAGAAGGATTGGTGCTTTTAAGAAAGTAAAAAACAACAAAAAAGGAGTGCTACACGAGGACTTCCGAGGAGGTCACTCATCCTAGTACTACTCTTGCCCAAGTACGCTTACCTGCGGAGTTCTGATGGGATTCGCTGCATTAGTGCTGGTATGATCGCACCCATTGGATTCCTGCGGAGCAAATGTTTCATTGAGGGTACGCGGCCGCAGAGTCGCGCATGCAGCGCGCCTGCTCCAAAGAGGTCGCAAGTTCGCAACGGACAGCTCGGAAGCGGCGAGCTATGAGTGTGTTACGGACGGTCGCTCGGCCCCTCATCGCCCCGTGGAAGCATGGGCTTTCGTCCGTGTGTTGTAGCAAAATGGGGCCGCTATTGTGGTTTTTAGGGCCGGGAGGCGTCCGCTGGGGAATTTCGGAAATTTCGAGTGAACAATGGCGGAAGGTCGGACTTGGATGCTTTTTCCTCGTCCTGGTCAATTCTCATCAGACGGCCACAGCAAATGAAACGAGAAAGATCGGTGCTTTCTAAGGAAGAAAAACACAATAAAAAAGGGGTGCAACGCGAGGACTTCCCAGGAGGTCACCCATCCTAGTACTACTCTCGCCCAAGCGCGCTTAACTGCGGAGTTCTGATGGGATCCGGTGCATTAGTGCTGGTATGATCACACCCATCGAATTCTTGCGGAACAAATGTTTCATTGAGGGTACGCGGCCGCAGAGTCGCGCATACAGCACGCCAGCACCAAAGAGGTCGCAAGTTCGTAACTGACAGCTCGGAAGAGGCGAGCTAAGCGTGCGTTACGGACGGTAGCTCGACGATCTTCATCGCCCCGTGCAAGCATGGGGTTTCATCCGTGTGTTGCAGTAAGAAAGGGCCTCTGATGTGGTTTTCAGGACCAGGAGGCGTCCGTAGGGGAATTTTGGTAATTTCGAGCGAACATGGGCGGAAGGCCTGATTTGGATTCTTTTTCCTTGTTCTGGTCAGTTCTCCTCCGACGGCCACAACAAATGAAACGAGAAAGAACAGTGCTTTTTAAGGAAGAAAAAAACAACAAAAAAGGGATGCAACACGAGGACTTCCCAGGAGGTCACCCATGCTAGTACTACTCTCGCCCAAGCACAGTTAACTGCGGAGTTCTGATGGGATCCGGCGCATTAGTGCTCGTATGATCGCACCCATTGGATTCTTGTAGAACAAATGTTTCATTGAGGGTGTGCGGCCGCAGAGCCGCGCATACTGCACTCCAGGTCCAAAGAGGTCGCAAGTTCGTAACTGACAGCTCGGAAGAGGCGAGCTAAGCGTGCGTTACGGACGGTAGCTCGACCCCCTGCATCGCCCCGTGCAAGCATGGGCTTTCGTCCGTGTGTTGCAGTAAAATGGGGCCTCTCCGGTGGTTTTTAGGGCCAGGAGGCGTCCGTTGGGGAATTTCGGAAATTTCGAGTGAACAAGGGCGGAAGGTCGAACTTGGATGCTTTTTCCTCGTCCTGGTCAGTTCTCATCCGATGACCACAGCAAATGAAACGAGAAGGATCGCTGCTTTTAAGAAAGTAAAAAACAACGAAAAGGGGTGCAACACGAGGACTTCCCAGGAGGTCACCCATCCTAGTACTACTATGGCTCTAGCACGCTTAACTGCGGAGTTCTGATGGGATCCGGCGCATTAGTGCTGGTACGATCGCACCCATTGGGTTCTTGCGGAACAAATGTTTCATTGACGGTACGCGGCCGTAGAGTCGCGCATACAGTACGCCAGCTCCAAAGAGGTCGCATTAGTGCAGGTTTGATCCAGCGCCCACTGCAAATGAAACGAGAAGGATCGGTGCTTTTAAAAACGAAAAAAAAAAATAACAAGGGTTGCAACACGAGGACTTCCCAGGAGGTCACCCATCCTAGCACTACTCTCGACTAAGCACGCTTAACTGCGGAATTCTGATGGGATCCGGTGCATTAGTGCAGGTTTGATCGCACCCATTGGATTCTTGCGGAACAAATCTTTTATAGAGCGTACGCGGCTGCCGAGTCGCACATACAGCGCACCAAATCCAAAGAGGTCGCAAGTTCGTAACTGACAGCTCGGAAGAGGCGAGCTAAGCGTGCGTTACGGACGGTAGCTTGACCACATTCACCGCCCTGTGCACGCATGAGGTTTCGCACGTGTGTTGCAGTGAAAAAGGGCCTCTAATGTGGTTTTCAGGACCAGGAGGCGTCCGTAGGGGAATTTCGGTCATTTCGAGTGAACATGGGCGGAGGGCCTGATTTGGATTCGTTTTCCTCGTCCTGCTCAGTTCTCATCCGAAGGCAACAGCAAATGAAACGCGAAAGATCGGTGCCTTTTAGAAAGAAAAAACGACGAAAAAGGGGTGCAACACGAGGACTTCCCAGGAGGTCACCCATCCTAGTACTACTCTGGCCTAAGCACGCTTAACTGCGAAGTTCTGATGGGATCCGGTGCTTTAGTGCTCGTATGATCGCACCCATTGGATTCATGTAGAACAAATGTTTCATTGAGGGTGTGCGGCCGCAGAGCCGCGCATACAGCACGCCAGCTCCAAAGAGCTCGCAAGTTCGGAACTGACAGCTCGGAAGAGGAGAGCTAGGCGTGCGTTACGGACGGTAGCTCGACCACCTTAATCGCCCCGTGCAAGCATGGGGTTTCATCCGTGTGTTGCAGTAAAAAAGGGCCTCTGATGTGGTTTTCAGGGCCAGGAGGCGTCCATAGCGGAATTTTGGTAATTTCGAGCGAACATGGGCGGAAGGCCTGATTTTGATGCTTTTTCCTCGTCCTGATCAGTTCTCATCCGACGGCCACAGCAAATGAAACGAGAAAGATCGGTGCTTTTTAAGAAAGAAAAAAACAACAAAAAAGGGGTGCAACCCGAGGACTTCCCAGGAGGTCACCCATCCTAGTACTACTCACGCCCAAGCACGCTTAACTGCGGAGTTCTGAAGGGATCCGGTGCATTAGTGCTGGTATGATCGCACCCATTGGATTTTTGCGGAACAAATCTTTTACAAAGCGTACGCGGCTGCCGAGACGCACATACAGCGCGCCAAATCTAAAGAGGTCGCAAGTTCGCAACTTACAGCTCGGAAGCCGCGAGCTAAGAGTGCGTTACGGACGGTCGCTCGGCCCCTTCATCGCCCCGTGCAAGCATGGGCTTTCGTCCGTGTGTTGCAGTAAAATGGGGCCTCTCAATGTGGTTTTCAGGGCCAGGAGGCGTCCGTTGGGGAATTTCGGAAATTTCGAGTGAACAAGGGCGGAAGGTCGGACTTGGATGCTTTTTCCTCGTCCTGGTCAGTTCTCATCCGACGACCACAGCAAATGAAACGAGAAGGATCGGTGCTTTTAAGAAAGTAAAAAACAACGAAAAAGGGGTGCAACACGAGGACTTCCCAGGAAGTCACCCATCCTAGTACTACTCTTGCCCAAGCACGCTTAACTGCGGAGTTTTGATGGGATCCGCTGCATTAGTGCTGGTATGATCGCACCCATTGGATTCTTGCGGAGCAAATGTTTCATTGAGGGCACGCGGCCGCAGAGTCGCGCATACAGCACGCCTGCTCCAAAGAGGTCGCAAGTTCGCAACTGACAGCTCGGAAGCGGCGAGCTAAGAGTGCGTTACGGACGGTCACTGGACCCCTTCATCGCCCCGTGCAAGCATGGGCTTTCGTCCATGTGTTGCAGTAAAATGGGGCCGCTATTGTCGTTTTTAGGGCCAGGAGGCGTCCGCGGGGGAATTTCGGAAATTTCGAGTGAACAATGGCGGAAGGTCGGACTTGGATGCTTTTTCCTCGTCCTGGTCAGTTCTCATCAGACGGCCACAGCAAATGAAACGAGAACCATCCGTGCTTTTAAGAAAGTAGAAAGCAACAAAAAGGGGGTGCAGCTCGAGGAGTTCCCAGGAGGTCACCCATCCTAGTACTACTCTCGCCCAAGCGCGCTTAACTGCGGAGTTCTGATGGGATTCGGTGCATTAGTGCTGGTATGATCGCACACATTGGATTCTTGCGGAACAAATGTTTCATTGAGGGTACGCAGGTCGCAAGTTCGTAACTGGCAGCTCAGAAGAGGCGAGCTAAGCGTGCGTTGCGGACGGTAGCTTGACCACATTCACCGCCCCGTACATGGATGGGGTTTCCTTCGTGTGTTGCAGTAAAAAAGGGCCTTGATGTGGTTCTCAGGGCCAGGAGGCGTCCGTAGGGGAATTTTGGTAATTTCGAGCGAACAAGGGCGGAAGGCCTGATTTGGATGCTTTTTGCTCGTCCTGATCAGTTCTCATCCGACGGCCACAGCAAATGAAACGGGAAAGATCGGTGCATTTTAAGGAAGAAAAAAACAACAAAAAAGGGGTGCAACCCAAGGACTTCCTAGGAGGTCACCCTTCCTAGTACTACTCTCGCCCAAGCACGCTTAACTGCGGAGTTCTGATGGGATCCGGTGCATTAGTGCTGGTATGATCGCACCCATTGGATTCTTGCGGAACAAATGCTTCATTGAGTCCACGCGGCTGCCGAGTCGCGCATGCAGCGCCCCAAATCTAAAGAGGTCGTGAGTTCGTAACTGACAGCTCGGAAGCGGCGAGCTATGCGTGCGTTACGGATGGTAGCTGGACCACCTTCATCGCCCCTTGCCACCGTGGGGTTTCGTGCCTGTGTTGCTGTAAAAAAGGGCCTCTGAAGTGGTTTTTAGGGCCAAGAGTCGTCCGTAGGCGAATTTTGCTCATTTCAACTGAACATGCACGAAAGGCCTGATTTGGATGCTTTTTCCTCGTCCTGGCCAGGTCTCATCCGACGCCTACAGCAAATGAAACGAGAAGGATCAGTGTTTTTAAAAAAGGAAAAAAAACGAAAAAGGGGTGCAACACGAGCGCTTCCCAGGAGGTCACCCATCCTACTACTACTCTTGCCCAAGCACGCTTAACTGCGGAGTTCTGATGGGATCCGCTGCATTAGTGCTGGTATGATCGCAGCCACTGGATTCTTGCGGAACAAATGTTTCGTTGAGTGTACGCGGCCGCTGAGTCGCGCTTAATGCACGCCGGCTCTAAAGATGTCGCAAGTTCGTAACTTACAGGTCGGAAGTGGCGAGCTAGGCGTGCGTTACAGATGGTAGCTCGACCACCTTCATCGCCCCTTGCCAGCGTGGGGTTTCGTCCTTGTGTTGCTGTAAAAAAGGGCCTCTGAAGTGGTTTTCAGGGTCAATAGTCGTCAGTAGGGGAATTTTGGTCATTTCGACTGAACATGGCCGAAAGGCCTAATTTGGATGGCTTTTTCCTCATCTGGTCAGGTCTCATCCAACGCCCACATCAAAAGAAACGAGAAGGATCGGTGCTTTTAAAAAAGAAAAAAAAAACGAACAAGGGTTGCAACACGAGGACTTCCCAGGAGGTCACCCATCCTAGCACTACTCTCGACTAAGCACGCTTAACTGCGGAATTCTGATGGGATCCGGTGCATTAGTGCAGGTTTGATCACACCTATTGGAGTCTTGCGGAACAAATCTTTTATAGAGCGTACGCGGCTGCCGAGTCGCACATACAGCGCACCAAATCCAAAGAGGTCGCAAGTTCGTAACTGACAGCTCGGAAGAGGCGAGTTAAGCGTGCGTTACGGACGGTAGCTTGACCACATTCACCGCCCCGTGCATGCATGGGGTTTCGTCCGTGTGTTGCAGTGAAAAAGTGCCTCTGATGTGGTTTACAGGACCAGGAGGCGTCCGTAGGGGAATTTCGGTCATTTCGTGTGAACATGGTCGGAGGGCCTCATTTAGATTCTTTTTCCTCGTCCTGGTTAGTTCTCATCCGAAGGCAATAGCAAATGAAACGAGAATGATCGGTGCTTTTTAGAAAGAAAAAACGACGAAAAAGGGGTGCAACACGAGGACTTCCCAGGAGGTCACCCATCCGAGTACTACTCTGGGCTAAGCACGCTTCACTGCGGAGTTCTGATGGGATCCGGTGCTTTAGTGCTCGTATGATCGCACCCATTGGATTCATGTAGAACAAATGTTTCATTGAGGGTGTGCGGCCGCAGAGCCGCGCATACAGCACGCCAGCTCCAAAGAGCTCGCAAGTTCGGAACTGACAGCTCGGAAGAGGAGAGCTAGGCGTGCGTTACGGACGGTAGCTCGACCACCTTAATCGCCCCGTGCAAGCATGGGGTTTCATCCGTGTGTTGCAGTAAAAAAGGGCCTCTGATGTGGTTTTCAGGGCCAGGAGGCGTCCATAGCGGAATTTTGGTAATTTCGAGCGAACATGGGCGGAAGGCCTGATTTTGATGCTTTTTCCTCGTCCTGATCAGTTCTCATCCGACGGCCACAGCAAATGAAACGAGAAAGATCGGTGCTTTTTGAGAAAGAAAAAAACAACAAAAAAGGGGTGCAACCCGAGGACTTCCCAGGAGGTCACCCATCCTAGTACTACTCTCGCCCAAGCACGCTTAACTGTGGAGTTCTGAAGCGATCCGGTGCATTAGTGCTGGTATGATCGCACCCATTGGATTCTTGCGGAACAAATGTTTCACTGAGGGAACGCGGCCGCAGAGTCGCACATGCAGCACGCCTGCTCCAAAGAGGTCGCAAGTTCGCAAGTGACAGCTCGGAAGCGGCGAGCTAAAAGTGCGTTACGGACGGTCACTGGACCCCTTCATCGCCCCGTGCAAGCATGGGCTTTCGTCCGTGTGTTGCAGTAAATTGGGGCCTCTAATGTGGTTTTCTGGGCCAAGAGGCGTCCGTTGGGGAATTTCGGAAATTTCGAGTGAACAATAGCGGAAGGTCGGACTTGGATGCTTTTTCCTCGTTCTGGTCAGTTCTCATCAGACGGCCGCAGCAAATGAAACGAGAGGGATCGGTGCTTTTAAGAAAGTAAGAAGCAACGAAAAAGGGGTGCAACACGAGGACTTCCCTGGAGGTCAACCATCCTAGTACTACTCTCGCCCAAGCACGCTTAACTGGGGAGTTCTGATGGGATCCGGTGCTTTAGCGCTGGTATGATCCCACCCATTGGATTCTTGCGGAACAAATGTTTCATTAAGGGCACGCGGCCGCAGAGTCGCACATACAGCACGCCAGCTCCGAGGAGGTCGCAAGTTCGTAACTGACAGCTCGGAAGAGGCGAGCTAAGCGTGCGTTACGGACGGTAGCTTGACCGCATTCATCGCCCCGTGCATGCATGGCGTTTCGTCCGTGTGTTGCAGCGAAAAAGGGCCTCTGATGTGGTTTTCAGGACCAGGAGGCGTCCGTAGGGGAATTTCGGTCATTTCGAGTGAATACGGGCAGAGGGCCTGATTTGGATTCTTTTTTCTCGTCCTGGTCAGTTCTCATCCGAAGGCAACAGCAAATGAAACGAGAAAGATCGGTGCTTTTTAGAAAGAAAAAACGACGAAAAAGGGGAGCAACACGAGGACTTCCCAGGAGGTCACCCATCCTAGTACTACTCTTGCCCAAGCACGCTTAACTGCGGAGTTCTGATGGGATCCGGTGCATTAGTGCTGGTATGATCGCACCCATTGGATTCTTGCGGAGCAAATGTTTCATTGAGGGTACGCGGCCGCAGAGTCGCGCATACAACACGCCTGCTCCAAAGATTTCGCAAGTTCGCAACTGACAGCTTGGAAGCGGCGAGTTAAGAGTGCGTTACGGACGGTCGCTCGACCCCTTCATCGCCCCGTGCAAGCATGGGCTTTCGTCCGTGTGTTACAGTAAAATGGGGTCTCTAATGTGGTTTAGGACCAGGAGGCGTCCGTTGGGGAATTTCGGAAATTTCGAGTGAACAATGGCGGAAGGTCGGACTTGGATGCTTTTTCCTTGTCCTAGTCGGTTCTCATCAGACGGCCTCAGCAAATGAAACGAGAACGATCCGTGCTTTTAAGAAAGTAAAAAGCAACGAAAAAGGGGCGCAACGCAAGGACTTCCCAGGATGTCACCCATCCTAGTACTACTCTCGCCCAAGCACGCTCAACTGCGGAGTTCTGATGGGATCCGGTGCATTAGTGCTGGTATGACCGCACCCATTCGATTCTTGCGGAACAAATGTTTCATTGAGGGTACGTGGACGCAGAGTCGTGCATACAGCACTCCAGCTCCAAAGAGGTCGCAAGTTCGTAACTGACAGTTCGGAATAGGCGAGCTAAGCGTGCGTTACGGACGGTAACTCGACCACCTTCATCGCCCCGTGCAAGCATGAGGTTTCATCCGTGTGTTGCAGTAAAAAAGGGCCTCTAATGTGGTTTTCCGGGCCAGGAGGCGTCCGTAGGGGAATTATGGCAATTTCGAGCGAACATAGGCGGAAGGCCTGATTTGGATTCTTTTTCCTCGTCCTGGTCAGTTCTCCTCCGACGGCCACAGCAAATGAAACGAGAAAGATCGGTGCTTTTTAAGGAAGAAAAAAACAACAAAAAGGGGGTGCAACACGAGGACATCCCAGGAGGGCACCCATCCTTGTACTACTCTCGCCCAAGCACGCTTAACTGCGGAGTTCTGACGGGATCCGGTGCATTAGTGCTGGTATGATCGCACCCATTGGATTCTCGCGGACCAAATGTTTCATTGAGGGTACGCGGCCGCAGAGTCGCGCATACAACACGCCAGCTCCAAAGAGGTCGCAAGTTCGTAACTGACAGCTCAGAAGAGGCGGGCTGAGCGTGCGTTACGGACGGTAGCTCGACCACCTTCAACGCCCCGTGCAAGCATGAGGTTTCATCCGTGTGTTGCAGTGAAAAAGGGCCTCTGATGTGGTTTTCTGGGTCCGGAGGCGTCCGTAGGGAAATTTTGGTAATTGAGCGAACATGGGCGGAAGGCCTGATTTGGATGCTTTTTCCTCGTCCGGGTCAGTTCTCATCCGACGGCCACAGCAAATGAAACGAGAAAGATCGGTGCTTTTTAAGGATGACAAAAACAACAAAATGGGAGTGCAACACGAGGACTTCCCAGGAGGTCACCGATCCTAGTACTACTCTTGCCCAAGCACGCTTAACTGCGGAGTTCTGATGGGATCCGGTGCATTAGTGCTAGTATGATCGCACCCATTGGATTCTTGCGGAACAAATGTTTCATTGAGGGTACGCGGCCGCAGAGTCGCGATACAGCACGCCTGCTCCAAAGAGGTCGCAAGTTCGAAACTGACAGCTCGGAAGCGGCAAACTAAGTGTGCGTTACGGACAGTCGCTCCACCCCTTCATCGCCCCGTGCAAGCATGGGCTTTCGTCCGTGTGTTACAGTAAAATGGGGTCTCTAATGTGGTTTAGGACCAGGAGGCGTCCGTTGGGGAATTTCGGAAATTTCGAGTGAACAATGGCGGAAGGTCGGACTTGGATGCTTTTTCCTCGTCCTGGTCAGTTCTCATCAGACGGCCACAGCAAATGAAACGAGAAGGATCCGTGCTTTTAAGAAAGTAAAAAGCAACGAAAAAGGGGCGCAACACAAGGACTTCCCAGGAGGCCACCCATCCTAGTACTACTCTCGCCCAAGCACGCTTAACTGCGGAGTTCTTATGGGATCCGGTGCATTAGTGCTGGTATGATCGCACCCGTTGGAAACTTGCGGAACAAATGTTTCATTGAGGGTACGTGGACGCAGAGTCGCGCATACAGCACTCCAGCTCCAAAGAGGTCGCAAGTTCGTAACTGACAGTCGGAAGAGGCGAGCTAAGCGTGCGTTACGGACGGTAGCTCGACCACCTTCATCGCCCCGTGCAAGCATGAGGTTTCATCCGTGTGTTGCAGTAAAAAAGGGCCTCTCATGTGGTTTTCGGGCCAGGAGGCGTCCGTAGGGGAATTTTGGTAATTTCGAGCGAACATGGGCGGAAGGCCTGATTTGGATTCTTTTTCCTCGTCCTGGTCAGTTCTCCTCCGACGGCCACAGCAAATGAAACGAGAACGATCGGTGCTTTTTAAGGAAGAAAAAAACAGTAAAAAAGGGGTGCAACACGAGGACATCCCAGGAGGTCACCCATCCTAGTACTACTCTCGCCCAAGCACGCTTAACTGCGGAGTTCTGATGGGATCCGGTGCATTAGTGCTGGTATGATCGCACCCATTGGATTCTCGCGGACCAAATGTTTCATTGAGGGCACGCGGCCGCAGAGTCGCGCATACAGCACGCCAGCTCCAAAGAGGTCGCAAGTTCGCAACTGACAGCTCGGAAGAGGCGAGCTAAGCGTGCGTTACGGACGGCAGCTCGACCCCCTGCATCGCCCCGTGCAAGCATGGGCTTTCGTCCGTGTGTTGCAGTAAAATGGGGCCTCTCAAGTGGTTTTCAGGGCCAGGAGGCGTCCGTTGGGAAATTTCGGAAATTTCGAGTGAACAAGGGCGGAAGGACGGACTTGGATGCTTTTTCCTCGTCCTGGTCAGTTCTCATCCGATGACCACAGCAAAAGAAACGAGAAGGACCGGTGCTTTTAAGAAAGTAAAAAAGAACGAAAAAGGGTTTCAACATGGGGACCTCCCAGGAGCTCACCCATCCTAGTACTACTCTAACCCAAGCGCGCTTAACTGCGGAGTTCTGATGGGATCCGCTGCATTAGTGCTGGTATGATCGCACCCATTGGATTCTTACGGAGCAAATGTTTCATTGAGGGAACGCGGCCGCAGAGTCGCGCATACAGCACGCCTGCTCCAAAGAGGTCGCAAGTTCATAACTGACCGCTCGGAAGAGGGGAGCTAAGCGTGCGTTACGGACGGTAGCTTGACCACATTCACCGCCCCGTGCATGCATGGGGTTACGTCTGTGTGTTGCAGGCAAAAAGGGCCTCTGATTTGGTTTTCAGGACCAGGCGGCGTCCGTCGGGCAATTTTGGTAATTTCGAGCGAACATGGGCGGAAGGCCTGATTTGGATTCTTTTTCCTCGCCCTGGTCAGGTCTCCTCCGACGGCCACAGCAAATGAAACGAGAAAGATCGGTGCTTTTTAAGGTAGAAAAAATCAACAAAAAAGGGGTGCAACACGAGGACTTCCCAGGAGGTCACCCATCCTAATACTACTCTCGCCCAAGCACGCTTAACTGCGGAGTTCTGATGGATCCGGTGCATTAGTGCTGGTATGATCGCACCCATTGGATTCTTGCGGAACAATGTTTTATTGAGGGAACGCGGCCGCAGAGTCGCGCATACAGCACGCCAGCTCCAAAGAGGTCGCAAGTTCGTAACTGACAGCTCGGAAGAGGCGAGCTAAGCGTGCGTTACGGACGGTAGCTTGACCACATTCACCGCCCCGTGCATGCATGGGGTTTCGTCCGTGTGTTGCAGTAAAAAAGGGCCTTTGATGTGGTTTTCAGGACTAGGAGGCGTCCGTCGGGCAATTTTGGTAATGTCGAGCGAACATGGGCGGAAGGCCTGATTTGGATTCTTTTTCCTCGTCCTGGTCAAGTCTCCTCCGACGGCCACAGCAAATGAAACGAGAAAGATCGGTGCTTTTTAAGGAAGAAAAAAACAACAAAAAAGGGGTGCAACACGAGGACTTCCCAGGTGGTCACCCATCCTAGCACTACTCTCGCCCAAGCACGCTTGACTGCGGAGTTCTGATGGGATCCGGTGCATTGGTGCTGGTTTGATCACACCCATGAGGTTTCATCCGTGTGTTGCAGTGAAAAAGGGCCTTTGATGTGGTTTTCTGGGCCAGGAGGCGCCCGTAGGGGAATTTTGGTAATTTCGAGCGAACATGGGCGGAAGGCCTGATTTGGATGCTTTTTCCTCGTCCTGATCAGTTCTCATTGAAACGAGAAAGATAGGTGCTTTTTAAGGAAGAAAAAAACAACAAAAAAGGGGTGCAACACGAGGACTTCCTAGGAGGTCGTAAGTTCGTAACTGACAGCTCGGGAGAGGCGAGCTAAGCGTGCGTTACGGATGGTAGCTCGACCCCCTGCATCGCCCCGCGCAAGCATGGGCTTTCGTCCGTGTGTTGCAGTAAAATGGGGCCTCTCAAGTGGTTTTCAGGGCCAGGAGGCGCCCGTTGGGGAATTTCGGAAATTTCGAGTGAACAAGGGCGGAAGGTCGGACTTGGATGCTTTTCCCTCGTCCAGGTCAGTTCTCATCCGATGACCACAGCAAATGAAACTAGAAGGATCGGTGCTTTTAAGAAAGTAAAAAACAACGAAAAAGGGATGCAACACGAGGACTTCCCAGGAGGTCACCCATCCTAATACTGCTCTTGCCCAAGCACGCTTGACCGCAGAGTTCTGATAGGATCCGCTGCATTAGTGCTGGTATGATCGCACCCATTGGATTCTTGCGGAGCAAATGTTTCATTGAGGGTACGCGGCCGCAGAGTCGCGCATACAGCACGCCTACTCCAAAGAGGTCGCAAGTTCGCAACTGACAGCTCGGAAGCGGCGAGCTAAGAGCGCGTTACGGACGGTCGCTCGACCGCTTCATCGCCCCGTGCAAGCATGGGCTTTCGTCCGTGTGTTGCCGTAAAATGGGGCCCCTAATGTGGTTTTCAGGGCCAGGAGGCGTCCGTTGGGGAATTTCAGAAATTTCGAGCGAACAAGGGCGGAAGGTCGGACTTGGATGCTTCTTCCTCGTCCTGGTCAGTTCTCATCAGACGGCCACCGCAAATGAAACGAGAAGGATCGGCGCTTTTAAGAAAGTAAAAAGCAACGAAAAAGGGGTGCAACACGAGGACTTCCCAGGAGGTCACCCACCCTAGTACTACTCTCGCCCAAGCACGCTTAACTGCGGAGTTCTGATGGGATCCGGTGCATTAGTGCTGGTATGATCGCGCCCATTGGATTCTTGCGGAACAAATGTTTCATTGAGGGTGAGCGGCCGTTGAGTTGTGCATACAGCACGCCAGCTCCAAAGAGATCGCAAGTTCGTAACTGGCAGCTCGGAAGCGGCGAGCTCAGAGTGCGTTACGGACGGTAGCTCGACCACCCTCATCGCCCCGTGCATGCATGGGGTTTCGTCCGTGTGTTTTATTAAAAAACGACCTCTGATGTGGTTTTCAGGGCCTGGACGCGTCCGTAGGGAAATTTCGGTAATTTCAAGTGAACATGGGCGGAAGGCCTGACTTGCATGCTTTTTCCTCGTCCTGGTCAGTTCTCATCCGACGGCCGCAGCAGATGAAACGAGAAAGATCGGCGCTTTTAAGGAAGAAAAAAACAACGAAAAGGGGGTGCAACACGAGGACTTCCCAGGAGGACACCCATCCTAGTACTACTCTCGCGCAAGCACGCTTAACTGCGGAGTTCTGATGGGATCCGGTGCATCAGTGCTGGTACGATCGCACCCATTGGATTCTTGCGGAACAAATGTTTCATTGAGGGTGCGCGGCCGCAGAGACGCGCATACAGCACGCCAGCTCCAAAGAGATCGCAAGTTCTTAACTGACAGCTCAGAAGAGGCGAGCTAAGCGTGCGTTACGGACGGTAGCTCGACCACCTTCATCGCCCCGTGCAAGCATGGGGTTTCATCCGTTTGTTGCAGTAAAAAATGGTCCTCTGATTGTGGTTTTTCAGGCCAGGAGGCCGTCCGCATGGTGGGATTTTTATTATTTCGAGCGAACATGGGCGGAAGTCCCTGATTTGGGATTCCTGTTTCCCCATCGTCCTGGTCAGGCTCTCCTCCGACGGCCTACAGCAATGAACGAGAAAGGATCAGTGCTTTTAAGGAAGATACGAACAACACAAAGGGGTGGCAATACTTGGCCTTCCCGGAGGTTACCCATGCCTAGTACTACTCTTACCCTCGCCCAAGCACGCTTAACTGCGGAGTTCTGATGGGATCCGGTGCATAAGTGCTGGTATGATCGCACCCATCGGAATCTGGCGGAACAAGTCTTTTATAGAGTGTACGCGGCTGCCGAGTCGCGTACACGACCCCCAGGGCCGACCCGCGGCATACAACAGACGCCAGCTCCAAAGAGGACCCAAGTTCGTGACTGACAGCTCAGAAGAGGCGACTTAAGCGTGCGTTAACGGACGGTAGCTTGACCACATTCACGGCCCCGGCATGCGCTGTGGGTTTTCGTCCGTGTTTTCGTGAAAGGCCTCTGATGTGGTTTTCAGGACCAGTAGGAGCGTCCGTATGGGAATTTTCGGTCATTTCTAGTGGAACATGGGCGGAGGGCCTGATTTGGATTCTTTTTCCTCGTCCTGGTCAGTTCTCATCCGAAGACAACAGCAAATGAAACGAGAAAGATCGGTGCTTCTAAGAAAGTAAAAAACAACGAAAAAGGGGTGCAACACGAGGACTTCCCAGGAAGTCACTTATCCTAGTACTACTCTTGCCCAAGTACGCTTAACTGCGGAGTTTTGATGGGATCCGCTGCATTAGTGCTGGTATGATCGCACCCATTGGATTCTTGCGGAGCAAATGTTTCATTGAGGGTACGCGGCCGCAGAGTCGCGCGTACAGCACGCCTGCACCAAAGAGGTCGCAAGTTCGCAACTCACAGCTCGGAAGCGGCGAGCTAAGAGTGCGTTACGGACGGTCACTCGACCCCTTCATCGCCCCGTGCAAGCATGGGCTTTCGTCCGTGTGTTGCAGTAAAATGGGGCCGTTATTGTGGTTTTCAAGGCCAGGAGGCGTCCGCTGGGGAATTTCGGAAATTTCGAGTGAACAATGGCGGAAGGCCGGACTTGGATGCTTTTTCCTCGTCCTGGTCAGTTCTCATCAGACGGCCACAGCAAATGAAACGAGAAGGATCCGTGCTTTTAAGAAAGTAAAAAGCAGCAAAAGGGGGGTGCAGCTCGAGGACTTCCCAGGAGGTCACCCATCCTAGTGCTACTCTCGCCCCAGCACGCTTAACTGCGGAGTTCTGATGGGATCCGGTGCATTAGTGCCGATATGATCGCACCGATTAGATTCTTGCGGAACAAATGTTTCATTGAGGGTACGCGGCCGCAGAGTCGCGCATACAACACGCCTGCTCCAAAGAGGTCGCAAGTTCGTAACTGACAGCTCGGAAGAGGCGAGCTAAGCGTGCGTTACGGACGGTAGCTCGACCACCTTCATCGCCCCGAGCAAGCATGAGGTTTCATCCGTGTGTTGCAGTAAAAAAGGGCCTCTGATGTTGTTTTCAGGGCCAGGAGGCGTCCGTAGGGGAATTTTGGTAATTTCGAGCGAACATGGGCGGAAGGCCTGATTTGCATTCTTTTTCCTCGTTCTGGTCAGTTCTCCTTCGACGGCCACAGCAAATGAAACCAGAAAGATCGGTACTTTTTAAGGAAGAAAAAAACAACAAAAAAGGGGTGCAACACGAGGACTTCCATGGAGGTCACCCATCCTAGTACTACTCTCGGCCAAGCATACTTAACTGTGGAGTTCTGATGGGATCCGGCGCATTAGTGCTGGCATGATCGTACCCATTGGATTCTTGCGGAACAAATGTTTAATTGAGAGAACGCGGCTGCGGAGTCGCGCATACAGCACGCCAACTCCAAAGAGGTCGCAAGTTCGTAACTGCCAGCTCGGAAGAGGCGAGCTAAGCGTGCGTTACGGACGGTAGCTCGGCCACCTTCATCGCCCCGTGCAAGCATGGGGTTTCCTCCGTGTGTTGCAGTAAAAAAGGGCCTCTGATGTGGTTTTCAGGGCCAGGAGGCGTCCGTAGGGGAATTTTGGTAATTTCGAGCGAACATGGGCGGAAGGCCTGATTTGAATGCTTTTTCCTCGTACTGATCAATTCTCATCCGACGGCCACAGCAAATGATACGAGAAAGATCGGTGCTTTTTAAGGAAGAAAAAAAAAACAAAAAAGGGGTGCAACCCGAGGACTTCCCAGGAGGTCACCCATCCTAGTACTACTCTCGCCCAAGCTTGCTTAACTGCGGAGTTCTGATGGGATCCGGTGCATTAGGGCTGGTATGATCGCACCCATTGGATTCTTGCGGAACAAATGTTTCATTGAGTCCACGCGGCTGCCGAGTCACGCATGCAGCGCCCCAAATCTAAAGAGGTCGTAAGTTCGTAACTGACAGCTCGGAAGCGGCGAGCTATGCGTGCGTTACAGATGGTTACTCGACCATCTTCATCGCCCCTTGCCAGTGTGGGGTTTCGTCCCTGTGTTGCTGTAAAAAAGGGCCTCTGAAGCGGTTTTTAGGGCCAAGAGTCGTAAGTAGGGGGCTTTTGGTCATTTCGACTGAACATGGACGAAAGGCCTGATTTGGATGCTTTTTCCTCGTCCTGGCCAGGTCTCATCCGTCGCCCACAGCAAATGAAACGAGAAGGATCAATGTTTTTAAAAAAGGAAAAAAAACGAAAAAGGGGTGCAACACGCGCGCTTCCCAGGAGGTCACCTATTCTACTACTACTCTTGCCCAAGCACGCTTAACTGCGGAGTTCTGATGGGATCCGCTGCATTAGTGCTGGTATGATCAGCCACTGAATTCTTGCGGAACAAATGTTTCGTTGAGTGTACGCGGCCGCTGAGTCGCGCTTAATGCACGCTGGCTCTAAAGAGGTCGGAAGTTCGTAACTTACAGGCCGGAAGCGGCGAGCTAGGCGTGCGTTACGGATGGTAGCTCGACCACCTTCATCGCCCCTTGCCAGCGTGGGGTTTCGTCCTTTTGTTGCTGTAAAAAAGGGCCTCTGAAGTGGTTTTCAGGGCCAATAGTCGTCAGTAGGGGAATTTTGGTCATTTCGACTGAACATGGCCGAAAGGCCTGATTTGGATGGCTTTTTCCTCATCCTGGTCAGGTCTCATCCAACGCCCACCGCAAATGAAACAAGAAGGATCGGTGCTTTTAAAAAAGAAAAAAAAACGAACAAGGGTTGCAACACGAGGACTTCCCAGGAGGTCACCCATCCTAGTACTACTCTCGCCCAAGCACGCTTAACTGCGGAGTTCTGATGGGATCCGGTGCATTAGTGCTGGTAGGATCGCACCCATTGGATTCTTGCGGAACAAATGTTTCATTGAGGGTACGCGGCTGCAGAGTCGCGCATACAGCACGCCAGCTCCAAAGAGGTCGCAAGTTCATAACTGACAGCTCGGAAGAAGCCAGCTAAGCGTGCGTTACGGACGGTAGCTCCACCACCTTCATCGCCCCGTGCAAGCATGAGGTTTCATCCGTGTGTTGCGGTAAAAAAGGGCCTCTAATGTGGTTTTCAGGGCCAGGAGGCGTCCGTAGGGGAATTTTGGTAATTTCGAGCGAACATGGGCGGAATGCCTGATTTGGATTCTTTTTCCTCGTTCTGGTCAGTTCGCCTCTGAGGCCACAGCAAATGAAACGAGAAAGATCGGTACTTTTTAAGGAAGAAAAAAACAACAAAAAAGGGGTGCAACACGAGGACTTCCATGGAGGTCACCCATCCTAGTACTACTCTCGGCCAAGCAAGCTTAACTGCGGAGTTCTGATGGGATCAGGTGCATTAGTGCTGGCATGATCGCACCCATTGGATTCTTGCGGAACAAATGTTTCATTGAGATAACGCGGCCGCGGAGTCGCGCATACGGCACGCCAGCTCCGAAGAGGTCGCAAGTTCGTAACTGACCGCTCGGAAGAGGCGAGCTAAGCGTGCGTTACGGACGGTAGCTTGACCACATTCATCGCCCCGTGCAAGCATGGGCTTTCGTCCGTGGGTTGCAGTAAAATGGGGCCTCTGATGTGGTTTTCAGGACCAGGAGGCGTCCGCTGGGGAATTTCGGAAATTTCGAGTGAACAATGGCGGAAGGTCGGACTTGGATGCTTTTTCCTCGTCCTGGTCAGTTCTCATCAGACGGCCACAACAAATGAAGCGAGAAGGATCCGTGCTTTTAAGAAAGTAAAAAGCAACGAAAAAGGGGTGCAACACGAGGACTTCCCAGGAGGTCACCCATCCTAGTACTACTCTCGCCCAAGCACGCTTAACTGCGGAGTTTTGATGGGATCCGGTGCATTAGTGCTGGTATGATCGCACCCATTGGATTCTTGCGGAACAAATGTTTCATTGAGGGTACGCGGCCGCAGAGTCGCGCATACAGCACGCCTGCTCCAAAGAGGTCGCAAGTTCGTAACTGACAGCTCGGAAGCGGCGAGCTAAGAGTGCGTTACGGACGGTAGCTCGACCGCCTTCATCGCCCCGTGCGAGCATTGGGTTTCGTCCGTGTGCTGCAGTAAAAAGGGGCCTCTAATGTGGTTTTCAGTGCCAGGCGGCGTCCGTAAAGGAATTTCGGTAATTTCGATTGAACAAGGACGGAAGGCCTGATTTGGAAGCTTTTTCCTCGTCCTGATCAGTCCTCATCCGGCGGCCGCAGCAAATGAAACGAGAAAGATCGGCGGTTTTGAGAAAGAAAAAACAACGAAAAAGGGGGGCAACACGAGGACTTCCCAGGAGGTCACCCATCCTAGTACTACTCTCGCCCAAGCACGCTTAACTGCGAAGTTCTGATGGGATCCGGTGCATTAGTGCTGGTATGATCACACCCATTGGATTCTTGCGGAACAAATATTTCATTGAGGGAACGCGGCCGCAGAGTCGCGCATACAGCACGCCAGCTCCAAAGAGGTCGCAAGTTCGCAACAGACACCTCGGAAGCGGCGAGCTAAGAGTACGTTACGGACGGTCACTCGACCCCTTCATCGCCCCGTGCAAGCATGGGCTTTCGTCCGTGTGTTGCAGTAAAATGGGGCCTCTAATGTGGTTTTCAGGGCCAAGAGGCGTCTGTTGGGGAATTTCGGAAATTTCGAGTGAACACTGCCGGAAGGTCGGACTTGGATGCTTTTTCCTCGTCCTGGTCAGTTCTCACCAGACGGCCACAGCAAATGAAGCGAGAAGGATCGATGCTTTTAAGAACGTAAAAAGCAACGAAAAACGGGTGCACCACGAGGTCTTCCCAGGAGATCACCCGTCCTAGTACTACCCTCGTCCAAGCACGCTTAATTGCGGAGTTCTGATGGGATCCGGTGCTTTAGTGCTGGTTTGATCGCACCCATTGGATTCTTGCGGAACAAATGCTTTATTGAGGGTACGCGGCCGAAGAGTCGCGCATACAGCACGCCAGCTCCAAAGAGGTCGCAAGTTCGTAACTGACAGCTCGGAAGCAGCGAGCTAAGCGTGCGTTACGGACGGTTGCTCGACCAACTTCATCGCCCCGTGCAAGCATGAGGTTTCATCCGTGTGTTGCTGTAAAAAAGGGCCTCTAATGTGGTTTTCAGGACCAGGAGGCGTCCGCAGGGGAATTTCGGTCATTTCGAGTGAACATGGGCGGAGGGCCTGATATGGATTCTTTTTCCTCGTCCTGGTCAGTTCTCATCCGAAGGCAACAGCAAATGAAACGAGAAAGATCGGTGCTTTTTAGAAAGAAAAAACGACGAAAAAGGGATGCAACACGAGGACTTCCCAGGATACCACCCATCCTAGTACTACTCTAGTCCAAGCACGCTTAACTGCGGAGTTCAGATGGGATCCGGTGCATTAGTGCTAGTATGATCGCACCCATTGGATTCTTGCGGAACAAATGTTTCATTGGGGGTACGCGGCCGCAGAGTCGCGCATACAGCACGCCAGCTCCAAAGAGGTCGCAAGTTCGTAACTGACAGCTCGGAAGAGGCGAGCTAAGCGTGCGTTACGGACGGTAGCTCGACGATCTTCATCGCCCCGTGCAAGCATGGGGTTTCATCCGTGTGTTGCAGTAAGAAAGGGCCTCTGATGTGGTTTTCAGGGTCAGGAGGCATCCGTAGGGGAATTTGGGTAATTTCGAGGGAACATGAGCGGAAGGCCTGATTTGGATTCTTTTTCCTCGTCCTGGTCAGTTCTCCTCCGACGGCCACGGCAAATGAAACGAGAAAGATCAGTGCCTTTTAAGGAAGAAAAAAACAACAAAAAAGGGGTGCGACACGAGGACTTCCCTGGAGGTCACCCATTCTAGTACTACTCTCGCCCAAGGACGCTTAACTGCGGAGCTCTGATGGGATCCGGTGCATTAGTACCGGTATGATCGCACCCATTGGATTCTTGCGGAGCAAATGTTTCATTGAGGGAACGCGGCCGCAGAGTCGCTCATACAGCACGGCAGCTCCAAAGAGGTCGCAAGTTCGTAACTGACAGGTCGGAAGAGGCGAGCTAAGCGTGCGTTACGGATGGTAGCTTGACCACATTCACCGCCCCGTGCATGCATGGGGTTTCGTCCGTGTGTTGCAGTGAAAAAGGGCCTCTGATGTCGTTTTCAGGACCAGGAGGCGTCCGTAGGGGAATTTCGGTCATTTCGAGTGAACATGGGCGGAGGGCCTGATTTGGATTCTTTTTCCTCGTCCTGGTGAGTTCTCATCCGAAGGCAATAGCAAATGAAACGAGAAAGATCGGTGCTTTTTAGAAAGAAAAAACGACGAAAAAGGGGTGCAACACGAGGACTTCCCAGGAGGCCACCCATCCCAGTACTACTCTTGCCCAAGCGCGCTTAGCTGCGGAGTTCTGATGGGATCCGGTGCATTAGTGCTCGTATGATCGCACCCATTGGATTCTTGCGGAACAAATGTTTCATTGAGGGTACGTGGCCGCAGAGTCGCGCATACAGCACGCCAGCTCCAAAGAGGTCGCAAGTTCGTAACTGACAGCTCGGAAGAGGCGAGCTAAGCGTGCGTTACGGACGGTAGCTTGACCACATTCATCGCCCCGTGCAAGCATGGGCTTTCGTCCGTGGGTTGCAGTAAAATGGGGCCTCTGATGTGGTTTTCAGGACCAGGAGGCGTCCGCTGGGGAATTTCGGAAATTTCGAGTGAACAATGGCGGAAGGTCGGACTTGCATGCTTTTTCCTTGTCCTGGTCAGTTCTCATCAGACGGCCACAGCAAATGAAACGAGAAGGATCCGTGCCTTTAAGAAAGTAAAAAGGCCACGAAAAAGGGGTGCAACACGAGGACTTCCCAGGAGGTCACCCATCCTAGCACTACTCTCGCCCAAGCACGCTTAACTGCGGAGTTCTGATGGGATCCGGTGCATCAGTGCTTGTAATTATCGCACCCTTGGATTCCTGCGGAACAAATGTTTTTTCATTGAGGGTACGCGGTCGCTAGCGTTCCCGCGCATATACAGCGCGCCCAGCACAAAGAGGTCGCACGTTCGTAACTGACAGCTCGGAAGCGGCGAGCTAAGAGTGGCGTTTACGACGGTAAGCTCGACCCCCGCCTCATCGCCCCGTGCAGAGCATAAGGGGTTTCATCCGTTGTTGCAGTAAAAAGGGGCCTCTGATGTGTTTTCAGTCAGGAGGCGGTCCGTAGGGGAATTTGGTACTTTCGAGCAACTGGCGGAAGGACTGATTTGGATGCTTTTTTCACTCGAAAGTCCCTGATCATTCTTCCTCCGGCGGCCACACAACTGAAACGAGAAAGATCGTGCTTTTGAAAGGAAGGAAAAACAACAAAAGGGGGCAACACAGGTACTTTCCCAGAGTCCACCCATCCTATTACACTCCTCTGCCCCCCCCAAGCACGCTTAACTGCGGAGTTGTGATGGAATGCGGTGCATTTGTGCTGGCATGATCGCACCCATTGGATTCTTGCGGAACAAATGTTTCATTGAGGGAACGCGGCCGCAGAGTCCCGCATACAGCACGACTGCACCAAAGAGGTCGCAAGTTCGCAACTGGCAGCTCGGAAGCGGTGAGCTAAGAGTGCGTTATGGACGGTCACTCGACCCCTTCATCGCCCCGTGCAAGCATGGGCTTTCGTCCGTGTGTTGCAGTAAAATGGGGCCTCTAATGTGGTTTTCAGGACCAAGAGGCGTCCGTTGGGGAATTTCGGAAATTTCGAGTGAACAATGGCGGAAGGTCGGGCTTGGATGCTTTTTCCTCGTCCTGGTCAGTCCTCATCAGACGGCCACAGCAAATGAAACGAGAAGGATCGGTGCTTTTAAGAAAGTAAAAGGCAACGAAAAAGGGGTGCAACACGAGGACTTCCCAGGAGGTCACCCATCCTAGCACTACTCTCGCCCAAGCACGCTTAACTGCGGAGTTCTGATGGGATCTGGTGTATTAGTGCTGGTATGATCACACCCATTGGATTCTTGCGGAACAAATGTTTCATTGAGGGAACGCGGCCGCAGAGTCGCACATACAGCACGCCAGCTCCAAAGAGGTCGCAAGTTCGTAACTGACAGCTCGGAAGAGGCGAGCTAAGCGTGCGTTACGGACGGTAGCTCGACCACCTTCATCGCCCCGTGCAAGCATGGGGTTTCATCTGTGTGTTGCAGTAAAAAAAGGGCATCTGATGTGGTTTTCAGGGCCAGGAGGCGTCCGTAGGGGAATTTTGGTAATTTCGAGCGAACATGGGCGGAAGGCCTGATTTGGATGCTTTTTCCTCGTCCTGATCAGTTCTCATCCGACGGCCACAGCAAATGAAACGGGAAAGATCGGTGCTTTTTAAGGAAGAAAAAAACAACTAAAAGGGGTGCAACACGAGGACTTCCCAGGAGGTCACCCATCCTAGTACTACTCTCGCCCAAGCACGCTTGACTGCGGAGTTCTGATGGGATCCGGTGCATTAGTGCTGGTATGATCGCACCCATTGGATTCTTGCGGAACAAATGTTTCATTGGGGGTGCACGGCCGCAGAGTCGCGCATACAGCACGCCAGCTCCAAAGAGGTCGCAAGTTCGCAACTGACACCTCGGAAGCGGCGAGCTAAGAGAGCGTTATGGACGGTCACTCGACCCCTTCATCGCCCCGTGCAAGCACGGGCTTTCGTCCGTGTGTTGCAGTAAAATGGGGCCTCTAATGTGGTTTTCAGGGCACCTTCATCGCCCCGTGCAAGCATGGGGTTTCATCCGTGTGTTGCAGTAAAAAAGGGCCCCTGATGTGGTTTTCAGGGCCAGGAGGCGTCCGTAGGGGTATTTTGGTAATTTCGAACGAACATGGGCGGAAGGCCTGATTTGGATTCTTTTTCCTCGTCCTGGTCAGTTCTCCTCCGACGGCCACAGCAAATGAAACGAGAAAGATCGGTGCTTTCTAGGGAAGAAAAACACAATAAAAAAGGGGTGCAACACGAGGACTTCCCAGGAGGTCACCCATCCTAGTACTACTCTCGCCCAAGCGCGCTTAACTGCGAAGTTCTGATGGGATTCGGTGCATTAGTGCTGGTATGATCGCACCCACTGGATTCTTGCGGAACAAATGTTTCATTGAGGGTACGCAGCCGCTGAGTCGCGCATACAGCACGCCAGCTCCAAAGAGGTTGCAAGTTC